>PPHD01014769.1:2428-16495 GCA_002909625.1 Bambusicola thoracicus | reverse complement strand
TTGAAGGAACTGCTTCAGTCTTTGAGATCATTTTCAAGAAAATTATGATTATTAAAGACACAGAATTGTATTAAATTTATTTTCAGGAAGGTCTCCAAGTACTATTGCATACACAGATATATATATGTACACCTAAGGAATGTTTCATGTGTGATATAAAACACCTGTCTATTATTTCCACACACAAACTTCAAAGAACTCATGCCATGAAACTCCACCCAGAAATCTAGAGGCATTGTTTTGTTCCAGGAAGTGTGACAGACACTTTAATAGTGTATTACACATATTATGTGTCTTGGGCTTCAGAGATCCCAAACAGTGTGGATAAAACACAAGAACATAGTAAAGATTTGTGGCAACAGATGCTGCATCAGCTTGAGTACTCATTAAGATTATCTGTGAATAAAACATGTCATTGTTATCCTTACTACTACTTGCATAGCAATTACATTTATTATAGCACTGAAGTTTTATTTAGGTAATATTTTAATCTGCACATGATATTTGACTCTAATTTTCAAAGAGATTTTTTTCAGGGACTTCCTTTACTCTTCTAAAAATGTCCTTTTGTTTCTATAGATATTAATGCATATGAAAAAAGAGTTTCATTGGTAAATAGAACCATGTGTTCATTCTGTATTTCTATACTTCAAAGAAGGGAAGAACAGATTTAAGAACAAGGGCATGACTAGGCAAACTAGTCTATAACAGGGTCATGTGTGTACAGTAATTCAGTGGGTAAAATCATCAAGGATGTAGATGGAGTGGTCTATGACTGGCAGCTGTAGAATGCTGAGGAAAGGAGGAATTTTAACAGAAGCACAAGAAATATATGGCTCTGTGAGAATGTGTGGTTTTCCTTCTAGAGATTCATGTAAGAATTATTACTTGACTGTTGCTAACCCTTTAAACTTGCTTCCTAGGCTTGTAGTTTTTAGCTTTGTAGTATTTTTCTCTCGTTTATGAGCCTAGGTGCAGGCGAAGAGGAAGTTTTAGTCTCTATTGACCTGCCTATTTGAATTAACATTCTGAGAAAGCTGTGTGATAAACAAACAAAAATAAAACTACATTTAAAACACCCAGTTCCTAGAAATGGTGTCTAACAGTGACACTGCCCACATTCCTTCTCACAGTGCTTCTTCAGGCAAATTGGACAGTTCCTTTCTCACAGATCCAGGATTGCTTTGTCGAGCAGGAGTTACTGGCATAAATAATCTGTCCATATAAGGAGGCACAGAAGGTGTGCTCGCCTAATACAGTCCTAAAAAATTAAAAGACAGAAATTAATAACATCCCAGTGATATGATGTGCTCTGTATTTGAATTTGTTATCATGCTGATTTGCCACTGGAATGTAGAGCTATTTCCCCCTTGAAGCTATTTTATTAGTGCCTTTTGGGTCCAGAGCCAGTGACTGAGCTGTTGTTTGCTACTCACTGTTGATAGCCCTATAGCAGATATGATGATCTCCATGCTCTTTCATCACTACACTTGTGGCAAACATGGGAAAGTAAGAGTAATTGTAAGTTTCTTACATGTTACTGGGGCCCGTAAGACAGAACCACACTGGTTATGAAGTCTTACCAAGCTTTGGCTTCACTTGAAAGAGCTGTTCCATCCTCCCAGAACCAGCCATTCCTTTCAGATATGTATGATAATCCAACCCAATAAAACCGTGAATCATATGGCAGAGAGACCTGTAGCAATGGGAAAATCATCATAATGATATCTCAAAAATAAGACTCAAATTCACAGCAACTCCTGTGAATTTTCTACAACCAAATTGCAATTGCTCAATTACATGAGTAACCTGTTGCCTATTCCTGTTTTCCATGGCACAATGCGTGCTGCTCTGATTATAGGATCATTCAAATATCTCTATTTATTGAACTGTCACAAGATAAATGTACCTTGGGTCTGCAAAAGAGATGGGTTTATAAAGAAAAATATATTACTTTTTCTGTCTTAAGGTATCTGTGCTACAGACATGAGCGCATTGTTGAAGCCCCAGTTAGAGTCAGCAGAGATCTGGCCAACATAGCCAGTGAAGCCTGAGATGTGATTCATCTCATGCAGTGGGAATGGTAAAAAGTAGTGACTGTATTGGCTAGATCTTCCACTGACTTGTAATGAAGACTAAGAAGGAGGCTTTGGAGACCACTTACAGTGCAGATGTCTGATGTTAAGTGGGATGAATCTCTTCCTACAGGGGAGAATCTGTTTGCTAAGCATAGTCCTCTAACACCATCTGAGATAGCCTAAGCTGTCTAAAGTGTCATCATAGGTCTGGCAGGCAGAAACCCGTAACATATGGGAGAAACGTTCCTTTCTGAAGCATTATTTGAAAGTGAGACAGTATACCCTAGTGCGTCTCAGATTGCATTAGACAACTATGCTTGAGCAACTGAATCACCCCCTATACGTGCTTTCTAAGAGGTTTCTCAGCATAGAATCATAGAATCGCTAAGGTTGGAAAAGACCCACAGGATCATCCAGTCCAACCATGCACCTATCACCAATGGTTCTCGCTAAACCATGTCCCTCGCTAAACCATGTCCCTCAACACAACATCCAAATGTTCTTTGAACACCTCCAGGGTCGGTGACTCCAACACCTCCCTGGGCAGTCCAATTATACCTTAATCTTAACCTGTTCAGGTATCTTAACCTATTCAGGATCCTCCAGAAACTATTGCTTAGTGGCATGCTTAGGGACTCATCCAAAATCGAAAATCTACAACCATCTTAATTTGGCCTAGTTTTAGTCAGGTTCCAGTGATATATATACCAAACATGGAAGATAAAGCAAACACTCAGACATCTGTCATCAAACTACACATGGATTTATATAGCATACCAAAATCATCTTCTGAATGGTCATTCAAGGTGTGGTGGTCAGGTATTGCCCAGCAATGTGGACAAGGATTCTAAGCTCAAGATCATAGAAAGTTTAAAGTTGAGAATAAATTTTTCCATAGAAAATTTAAGTTGAAAAGATCTTTAAGATAATCAAATCAACCATCACCTAACCCTACTAAGTCTATCAGTAAACTGTGTCCCTAAGTGCCACATGCACACATCCCTTAAATATCTCCAGGGATGGGGAGGGGAGAAACTTCTCCTCCCTGGGCAATGCCTAACCACCCTTTTCATGAAGAAATTCTTCTGAACAGCTAATCCAAACCTCTCCTGGTGCAACTTTAGGCTGTTGCATCACATCTTATCACTTGGCACCTGAGAAAAGAGACCAACACTCTTCTTCATGCAACCTCCTTTCAGGTAGTTGTAAGAGAGTGATGAGGTCTTCCCTTATCCTCCTCTTCTCTAGCCTTCTCATAACTCTTGCTTTTGAGACCCTTTGTCAGCTTCATTGCTCTTCAGTTCTGCTAGACTCAGTAACATGTCAGTTCTCTACTTGTGTCTATCCAACCAATTTTCATTAAAAAAAAAATCCAAATGGATATTTTAAGCCTTAAAGTAAGAGAGTTGAGAACTCACATTTGAAACTAACTCCGTCTGAAAAAAAGGAGGGATTTTCACACAAGCATTTGACTGTCAAAAGTTTTACATAGCCAAAAGCAAATAAGGATTTCTGGGCTTTGTGTAAGCTTAATAGCTGGTGAAAAAGAGGTACCTAGATGCGTGAGTACGGAAAGGGAAAATATGCTTCTGCCAGGAAACTACTGATTTTTCATTAGCCAACAAAAATAACAAAATTAAGAAGATTATTTAAAACTATTAATTCCCTGCACCTTATTCAGTCATAATAAAATGCTCTGCTGTCTAGCCTTTGTGCTGTCATTAATGTCAGCCTATGAAGGGTGTAACACAATGACAAAACCCGAACTGTGGACAGCCATTTTATACAACAAATGACAGCATGGTGTATGGGCCACTCTAGATCAATTGTAGATGTGGGTTTGATGCTAGGAGTTCTCAGTAATAAAAGCTGTGGAAAGAGATAATAGAGATATATGTTCTGTGTGCTAGGCATTCTCTCCATGCTGACAATATGCAATCTATTGTTTCTGCGAAAATCTAGGGGTAAGTAAGGTATTTCATAAATTGTGTGTTATTCTTGATAACACAGTTTAGAAAGTGTTAGAGGTCATGAAAATCCTGTACTTTTCAGGAGGACTGCTTGGCACAGAGAAAACAAATAAAGGCCCTGTAAATGACTAAACTATTTTCTGGTTGCCACATTTCTCAAAGTTAAAACACATGTGACATAAAGGAAGCGTGAGATTAAGGCTGTACCATCTTCACTTTGTCTTTCAGCACAAGAAGAGTGGAGTTTCTTGTGGAACAGAACTCCTGGCTTTCTTTCCATGTTTTCTTCTGCTTTGAAACGTAGAAGCAGCTGCCAGCTTCACTGCTTTTCCACCTTGCTGGACAGAGAGCACATTCTGTTTCTAAAAATCAGAGAGAGAGTACTTGCAGATTTGCAGGTAACACTGGGGCTCTAACTGCTGGCTTGACTGAGGAAAGAAGATTAAGGGTAGTTATGAGTCAGCTGAGATGTTTGGAGGCCTGTGAGAGACGTCCTCATCTCAAATACCACCACACTTAAAATCAGACAGTAGGTGAACAGATTATTTTCCCCATGGTTGTACGGCCCCTCAGTCAATGGGCTCTGAAAGTGGACGATTCAGGCTTATTTACATAATAACTACATTTACCATTCTTTGCCCTCCTTTCAAAACACAGCGCTTCCCTCATGGCCTGCAGCTTCTTTCCTTCTTCAGGATCCTTGTATGTCTGAAAAACTGAAGGAAATGAAAATTCTTATCAGTTTTCTCCTTTAAAAATAATTTTAAATTGTAGCTTTTGGCATTCTTACAATTTTTGTCTGGTTTATTTGCATGTCCACCCTGTCCATCATTTGTATTTCATTATTTTTTCAAAGGAGCTGAGTGAAGGAGATTTTCAGCCAAATGTGAATTCATTACAAATGGATTTAATAGGTGTCTACAGCTACTCAAAGGACATTTACAAAAAGGGAGCAAAACTGCCCTGGAGAGCAGAAAGTAATAGGATAGTGGGCAACCATAAGAAACTGAGACTTGGGATATTCATGATGGTCACTAGAGGAAAGCTCTTCATCAGGGTTCAGCACTGAAAAAGGAAGTGGTGACATCTCCACCCTTGTAGAATTTCAGAAGTGATCTAAACAAAGGTATAAATGATTTTATTCATGGTTACCAATACTTCAGCCTGGGATGTACTGGAGGACAAACTGGAAACTCACAGAAATGTTTCTGAGCTAACAATCATGGACTACCTTTAGGGTTCGTCCTGGACACTTGCAAAAGAGTCCCTTACACTGAAAAGAAGCTTTAACTCTCACTTTGCTTTCACATGTATTGTAGCATGACCTTCAGTTGATAAATTGAAATGCTTCTACTGTAATCAAGATTGTCATCCCTGCAGAAAACTTGCAATTTTATTAAGTAGGAACAATAAGTGAAAGACTGCAGTAACAGTCACTGGGAGCACTGTGTAGCCAAGGAGATGAATTTCAGTTACAAAAGTTAAGCTTTTGAGGACGGATTCAGCCTTTCACTCCTTGGTTACTCCTTTAAGTGCTGTGGAAGTTTTGTTGCACCTGGAAGCTTTTCTGTCAGTTAGTGTGGGACGGGGTGGAGGCTGTGAATACAGACCAAAGTCATTCCAAGTGACATGTGCAGATACACAGTGGAGCGGGAACTTTTCCATTCTTGTTATATTATTTCCACAGGTGTTTGGAGGGATGGTCAGCATAAACAGACAAAGTAGCTGCACTGATGGAAGTAAATCATTGCCACGGCTGTACCTCGAGACACCACAGTACTTACACAGGGACAGTAAGACCACCAGACCTGTGAGCAGCACAAGGCTCAAAGCGAAGAAGGCTAAGGTTGCTGGCTGCCTTATGGCAGATGAGGCAGAGACTCCTGGAACAAACAAGAAAAAAAATCAGCAACAAAAATGTCTCCTCACCACACAGTGGTGCTACCTGCTCTCTGGCATCACCACCTTATCTCTTCCATAGAGCTTCTCTTTGACTTACTACAAAGTTTTTGTTACCACCACCCTCAATTTCTAGGAGTTTTTTTTTGTTGTTGTTCATTTATTTTGCTTTTGTTTCTAGAAATATCAGTATATCCACTGAAAATATGTATTAACTGAGGCTTAAGTGTTTTAAAGCAAAATCTCTTCTCAGGAGGCAGGTAAGTCAATTAAGTTTTGAAATATCCACAGTTCTAGAAATAATAAAACAAACTCAAAGATTTCATCCCAAAGGAAAAAAGTTACCATCTAGTTTTAGAAAAAAAAGTCTAGGCACTCTGATTGGCATTTCAAAATGCTTGCAGTGTTTCAGCATTAAACTGTGCATCCTTCTTCAGGCTTTGTCTCCAAACTTCCTGGGTCCTCTTAGTCAAGAGAGATGTCAGCTAACTATACAGAGTCCAGCAGAGAACCACTAAGATGGATATGATAGGTCACACCTACAGAGTAGCTGAAGGAAGCTAAAGGACCTAACGTCAGTCCCCCGCTGTGTAGAAGAACTTCACAGGTGGAGCTACACCCTTTTCAGAGGCACAGAAAGGGCTATGATGCAGCAGTCACAATTTGCAACCGAAGAACTTCTGATTAGATGTGAAGAAAAAGAAGTCTTCCCATCCACACTGGAATAAGGGCACACAGAGACCGTGAGATCTTCATGCCTGGAGGTTTCCAAATTTCAAGCAGGCAACACCCTGAGCCACTTAATCAGACCTAAAGCTAGCTAGCCCTTTCAAGATGGAGATTGGGAAAGACGAACTATGGTGATGACTCCTAATTTAATTGGTACATAAGTCTATCTACGTGTCCTTTATGTCCAACAAGAGGTCATTCAGGCGTTTTCTGAGCTTGCCGCCCTGTTTCGTTCTGGGAAACTCTGCCTTTAGATCAGATCTCCTAATATTTATCCCTGCTTTTCTGGCTTCTGCTTGCCAACAGCTTATCCATCCTTTTCATTTTCAGAGGAGAGTCCTGGATCTATTCCAAACAGCACCAGAGTTATATTAGTTTAGTCTAGGACTATTCTGTTCAATGTATGATTAGCATCATTGCTACTAATTTCACACAAAAGCCTGTTCCTTAAGTTCTGAGCAACAGCGACTGTATTCAAGTTGCCTTCTTATGGACTCAGGCATTTCACAGCCACAATACACTAACTTATTTAACATTCAGTCTCCTTACACTAAAACTTTGAAATACTTTATTTAACACTCATTTTCCTTATAGAAAAACTTTGAACAAATAAATATACACTCCCATATGAGCTTGCATTCATACTATCACTGAAAAACAGAGCAGCTTTCTACTGTCACTGGCTGAACAAGCTCCTTCAATTTCCAAAGGCTGCCTTCCTCTCTTGCAGTACCCTGCTGTCACAAATGAGTCTTAACAAAATAATAAATCTTATATAAAGGCAGAATTTGTCTGCTGTGTTTACATAAATAGAACAAAATAATTGGCATAAATATAGATCTCAAAGTCTTCAGAAAAAATATCTTCTGTGGTCATACAATACATCACACAAGACTGCTTTTTATGTGAAAATTTAGATAAGAATATACTATAAAGTTTTGAAGGATCCTAGAGCAATCAAGACGAACATGCTAATTCAAGTTACATCCCTATTTAGACAGATAACTGATTTCCATATGTACTTACTGTCTACTGTAACACGGTTGGCTGGAGTACTAAATGTAGGACATTTGTTATTGCTTGAGTATCCATCAGTAATAACTGAAGGTGGGAGTCGTAAATTTAATGTGGTGTAGCCTTCCTCATCCTCCATCTTAAGCTTGTCACAATTCTTTCCACCAGCAGCAGTACATGGGAGATGGGGAACACTGCAAAAAGACAGATGGGGGCGGTGGGAATAGTTTACACTTCAGCCTTTCCAGTGAAACCACAAAGGAAGCTGCTCTGTTCTGATTACTGTGCCATAATAAAAATATGTTAAGAAGAAAAAAATTCTCTATCAAGGGTGGGTAATTTCTTGAATGTGAAGGCCAGGAGTCTTGGTTCTTGGTTGGAGTCTAGACCAGTTTCACTTGACTACCCAAACATCAGGGTTTTCTACCCCCTTAATTTACAGTGTTTTCAAAATAGTTGCTATTTTGAGTCAAGCTATGAGAATTATCTGTGTAAACCACAGGGCACGAGTACAACACAAGAGCTACGTTTGAGAGCAATAGGTTGCATTTCCATATACTATTATTAAAGAAATGAAAAATGAAAAAAATTTGCACACTTTCACTTTAATAAATGCTATGAATACAGTCGATGTTATGTCAAGCCATGCTCGTTTAGATACCTCATTCAGTTTTAGACTGTGAACTGGTTAGAAAGATCCAGAGAGAGGACCATTAAGGGAAAATTCTAACCTCTCTGTATCAGGAAAAATAATGATATTGGATCTAGATGGCAAGTAGCAAGTGGAGAAGATTTATGAAGATTATCCTGATTTATCAAGAAAGGCTAACAGGATTCTCTACGCAGTTTGGCACTAAATTCTGAGTGATTATGATAGATGGCATTTGCATTTTTATGTTGTTATAGGCTGTGATCAGGCCAGCAGGAGAACTACCAGGAAATGTTTATGTCCCAGGTACTGTTCAGCCAGTGCTGTGATATATTTTAGAAGATCACCCCTTTCTCAACACTGCACAGCAATATGTAGAGCTGAGAAGTTCCTATCCTGAAAGCAAGGTTTTCTCTTCTAAGACGTGGGGAACTATCAGGTATGGCAAGATCAGAAGAAAACCTTTAGCAGAAAGAGAGGTGAGGGACAAGAACAAACAAAAGAGAGAAAGAAAGAGAGCAAGTGAGAAAGTGAGAAAGCAAGCAATCAAGCAGGAAAGAAAGGTTCAAATGGAGCAAAAGAAAAGCTGAGCTGGCAAGATGACGAGGTCAGGAGCTTGGCAGGGTTCACATGGTCACTCAACCTGGGTCACGCAAAGATCAGGCGACACTGCGGATCTCTCTGCTGCTGCACTGTACACAGGAGTTGCAGTGCAGAAATGACTTATTCATCCTCACTCTCTATCTCTAACATTTTGCCGTACCTTCCTCCAGTTCTGATCTCTAGTCCTTAAACATCTTCAAAAACTTTAACAGAACGATTGTCCAGGCATGGTGATTCATGTCATGGTGAAACAGTCAGGGAAATTGCAATGGAGGAGTTTCTGTGGTAGCTATTTCTGCTCATGTATAAAGTGCAGGGTTTCCTGTTGGCAGACTGGAAATATACTATAATGACTGAGTTCCTGCCTTGCTGTGCAGTTGATAGCTCTTCTTTTTGGAGCAGAAGTACCACTGGCTGCATTAATTTCTTGCATTATATCTTACCCATATGCAAAAAGAAGTTTTGAGTGAAAAGCTTAGAGTAAAGGGCATTTTCAGTCAGCTTTTCCATACAGGCAAGTGCTCAAGGATTAGCATTTACTGTGGGCTCATGGTGTTCTCATTCCCTTCAATTTCCAGCACCCCAAACCAATTGCTTAGGGGGATCCGGGAAAGCAGGGTAGGCAGGCAGGGGGTGTGTCCATGACACCAAGCTGGGACTCTCTTCCAACCCTCCTCATCTGTCAGGTCTGTCTGACTATGACAGGGGTCCACCGCTTTTCTGGGGGTATCTCCCTTTTCTTATGGGGAAAACATTACCCTGTAGCTCAGTGAAAGGGGAACTGCCACTGTCACATGCTGGAGGGCAGACAGGCCCAGCTATGACTACTGCTAGCTCTTGGGATGTATTTTCTGCCTTGATTTTTAATATGCATGCTGTAAACTAGAGGCAAAAGCATTACTTTACTCTCCATCTGGCATTTTGTCTTCCTGCCCCAGTTTGTCTTCTGTTACTGAAAGTTTAGGTCAGATATCAGCAACTCATTCCCCAGTGTTTTCATCTTGTTTGAGAACATGAGACCAACTCTTGCAACAAGCACTTCCACAAAACTGGGAGGACCATGGTTTACCTATGGGGAGAAGAAGTTGAAAGAAGCTTCCACACTAACATCTTACCAAGTCTGTAATGCTTCTGAAATTAATGACTAAACCACTTTCACCAATCATCCTAGTAGTAAGAGATTATCTAGCCACAGTAAGTGATGGTAAGAGAGGCTTTTGCTGACTGCCAGCAGCTGGAAGGGCAGCACTTTTTGTGGTGGTGACTTTATGTCTTAGCCCTTCCCAGAACAATACAATCACAGTAGAAAATTAGCTCACAGTGATGTTTAAGTAAATGGTATGTGACATAACAAGCTGAGGAAACTGCTGACTCCAGAGTCAGTCTGAACACTGGAAAAACTGGGACTGTCCTAACTTCCAGTCTATGTCCTCAACCAAACTCTTCAGCCTAACAGAGCTGTTCTGGCCAAAGGGGAGATTCCGTCATGCCAAAGAGAGTCAAAAACCAAACTAGCTTTTTTGCCTCTTTTATCAGAACAACAGCAGAGTTTTGTGAGGAACAAAAGCCCCGACTCTGTTGCCATGTCTTCCTTTTTGGTAGAGTGGCAGTAACACTTACTGTCACATACCACTAATAGTTTGCAGTGTAGAGTGTACAGTTCTGGCCTAGAAAAGAAAACCATCAGTCCTTTGCTGCTTCTAGGCTTCTGCAACAGAACATCACTCCTGGCCTATGATCACAAAATCCTTATGGAGTGGAAAAATTTGCAACAGTCCTCAATTCGGTCCAAGTCTCACTGTGGTCCCAAAAGATTTGGATAACTAAATATATGAAAACTTAATCATGTCCCCCACTTCCCATTCCTTTATACCTTTGGGAAGCTTCAGGTTCTGTGTATGGGATTTATTTTATGAATCTGGAGGGATGACGTGAGCGCTGGCAGCTTGCAGCTTGGACAAGTACACTCTTTACTGGCTAAAGAACTGGTTGCATAGACGGACCCAGAGAGTGGTGGTGAGTGGAGCTAAATTCAGCTGGTGATCAGTTATGAGTGGTGTTCCCCAGGGGTTGACACTAGGGCCTACCTTGCTAAGTATCTTTACTGATGACATGGTCAAGGGTATTGAGTGCACCCTAAGTAAGTTTGCACCAAGCTGGGAGGAAGTGTCAATCTGTCTGGGGGTAGGAAGGCCCTACAGAGCAATCTGGACAGGCTGGATCACTGGGCTGAGGCAAATGTGATGAAGTTCATCAAGACCAAGTTTCAGGTGCTGCACTTTGGCTACAATAACCCCAGGTAATGCTGCAGGCTTGGGGCAGAGTGGCTGGAAGACTGTGTAGAGGAAACAGACCTGGGAATGCTGGTTGGAACTTGGCTGAACGTGAGCTGAAGGTGTGCCCAGGTGGCCAAGAAAACCAATGGCATCCTGACTGGTAACAGAAACAACGTCACCAGCAAGAGCAGCAAAGTGATCATCCCTCTGTAATCAGCACTGGTGAGGATGTATCTTGAGTACTGTGTTCAGTTTCATCACAAGAAGAAACACTGAGGCCTGCCCTGGAGCATGTCCAGAGAAGGGCAATAAAGCTGGTGAGGAATCTGGAGCACAAGTTTTATGAGAAGCTGAGGGAACTGGGATTGTTTAGTCAGGAGAAGAGAAGGCTCAGAGGAGGCCTTATCACTCTCTACAACTGCCTGAAAGGAAGTTGTGGTGAGGTGGGAGTCAGCCTCTTCCCTAGTGTAACTAATGGTAGGATTATAGGGAACGCCTTCAAGCTGCTGCAGGGGAGATTCAGGTTGGATGTTAGGAAAAATTTCTTCTCTCAAAGAGTGGTCAGGCACTGAAACAGGCTGTTCAGGAAGATGGTTGAGTTGCCATCCCTGGAGGTGTTCAAGGAATGTTTAGATGTTGTACTGAAGGACACAGTTTGTGGGAAAATATTGATGATAGGTGGGCAGTTGGTCTGGATGACCTTGTAGGTCTTTTTCAACCTTGGTGATTCTATGATTCAATGATTCTATGCTTTTAGCCAATGAACAGAAATGTTTGAGAAACACTTGTATGTGTGTGTGTCATTTCAGGTGTCTTGACTGGGAGGAAATGGACTGCATCCTGCACTGTCAGTTTCTCTTAACTGTCTGAACAAGAATCTTAGGCAGTTAGCTTGTATGCTAACAGTATCTGGACAAATGAAATTACCTTTCCCAATAGTCACAATAGGATTTCTTAGTCTGACACATTTACTTTTCTGTGCATAATTTCTGAAGAGAACTGCTTTGCTGGCAAATGCTACCTCAGTAACTGAGCTGTGGCAAACCAATTTCACAAACACTTGAAAGGTGAGCCCTCATAAACACATAATAATTCACCATTATTTTGAAGACTTTCTCTCCTTCCCCTTCAAAACACAGCTGACTTCCAATTACTTGCATCACTGTTTAGAAATTTGCATGCAGGTCATTCTTTGTCATGTGGCAATCTCTAATCTGTGTCCTGTAGTCCTTAGAACCCAGGGAGACCAAAATTCACAGTAAGAAATCTTCCCATGCTGTTCTTCAGGAAAGGAGGAACAGAAGTAGGAAAAGGCTTAGCAGATCATTAGGGATAAATAAATCATATGAGAGAAATGTTATTCCTCCCCAAACCATTGCTTGCAAAAGCTCCTGAGATGGAGAAAATTTGTAAACTGTATTTTTACAGCTGTGGCTGTTAGCATAGAATATTTCTATTTTGCATGTGTCTATGAGTGAAAAACAAAATAAAAGTGTTGTTTTTTAGAATACATTTCTAAATATTGTATTGGTTTCTAGGCTGTTCTTTTTCCCTAAAAATATGAACTTAGGTCTGGCTCACACAGTGGAATTGTTAAGGATGGGAAACAATGGGTATAGACTTTTTACTGTGACACAGAGCTTTTCCCTTCCCTTCAAATCCAGCATTACACAAACTTATCAAAGGAGAATTCAGTCAATCATCAGTTAGTACAGTAGGACTGTGAACACAGTCTTTTAGGAGACCAGACAATGGCAGTCACAGAAAGCAGTGAATCTCTATCTCTTTGCAGTTCCTCTCCTTATTGCTCATTTCTAGCCTCATCACATCTTGAATTAAGAAAAGATGCTGTGGAAAGTAAATATATCTGGGAAAGCAGACCTGCTGTTGCCTTGGTTTGCTTGTTCTCAGTTGTATCAGAAATTGCACCTGAAGGAGATATCAACCTGATATCATTTGGTAGCTTGAGCCCCCCAGCAAACAGAAATGCAGTGGCACTTACATGAAATTGCCAGTCACCAGGCCCATCAGCAATGCCAGGCACAGTATGAAACAAAATCAAGACAACTGGCTGCCAAGAGTGGGATGAAATGGGATGCCCTGGGAATAATTCAGTCACGAACTGGGGGTGTATTATTAAGGGAATGGTGAACACACATTAGCCTTATTACATTCCAGACAACTTCAGGGTGTGTTAATCAGTAAATTATTGCTTTCTACTTTGTGGTCACATATTCCTGATACAGTCTCTTTGTACATAGCAAAAGATGCTAAGATAAGATAAGAGAGTGACAACTCAGTGAAGAAAGTGAACAGCCTTGGCCTTTTAGAAGGCCATAAACTGTTCAACTGAGATTTTGCAAAGTCTGGAAACCTGATTGCTGAAAGTTGAAAGCAAATATGCACTGTACTGTTGTAATTTTTGATGTGCAATATAATTCTGTGGTAATCTGGTGAATTCAATTGCCTGTCCCACTGACAACCAGTGGTCTACATCTGTGGTAAAGTAAGCCCCGGCAGAACTTAATACAAAACCTCACACTGTAGAAACTTGAGATGAGAAACTGTAACAGCTGAAAGAAGATCAAGTAACAGATGTTATCTTCAACTTTCTTGTAGTGATGGACAACGTTTTCCTAGCAATGATGATATCAGAACAGCTGTGAAACACTGGGTCACATCCACTGGTGCAGATTTTTATGAGCATGGCATGCAGGTTCTGGTTCATCTCTGGTGAAAATTCATAGCAAATGGTGGTGATTATGTTGAAAAACAGCATTTTGTGGCTGTGAATTTGCTCTATCAGTGTTATCACGCTCTTTGTGTCTGTTGTTGTTTCCATGGAAATA
>PPHD01014768.1:0-16495 GCA_002909625.1 Bambusicola thoracicus | reverse complement strand
TGAATCGTAGGAATTTAAGTGGAAGAGTTAAGCACTCTCCCACTTCTTGTGAGTTGTAGTGACAAAAATAATTGAACAGTGACGATGGTGACATTAACAAGGGGGAAAAAAGTGGTGGTTAAGGAGGAAAGTCTGAGTTAAAGAACTCAGAGCAGCTCAGCCTGCAACATAGCACACGATGCATGCACAGGTTAGATGTTGCTATGTCACTAATTCTCATAGGGTTATAGCACAAAGATTAGGTGAGACTGCAAAAAATACAAGTAAATAGAGCAGGAATGCATGGCAGATAAAAGAAAGCAAGCCATCCCTTTCTTTTCCTTTCAGTGAAGCAAAGCATTCCAAACAGAGCTTTTTGCTTTGCAATCTACAGTATACCTTGGGAGGCTGCGGCTTCGTTTGTTCAAAGAAGTGGATATTCTTCACTAATTAGATATGAAAGTGGTAATACAATCCATGCAATAGGCCCTACATGTTTTTATAATGGAACAAACAGGATATTTACAAAGCCAGCTCATTTTCCATGATTTACAAGGAAAGAAAGCTCAGAATTTACTACTCCCTGATTTATTTCTCCTTAAGGAAGGGGACACGTTAAGAACATATGTTTACTCTTGAGGAAGCTTTCCTCGATAGACAGAGCCCCATGTCCAACCCCCATTCCCATGCAGAGCATCCTCCTTGAGGTACAACCAAACCTTCTCCCGAGCTGCAGATATTTTACAGTTAGCATTGAATTTGTAAACAAAAAAAATCACATCAGCTCTCGCTGGAAGGGTCCAGGACCTCGGCAGGAACTCTGTTGCTAGAGAACAGAACATTTCTCTGCAATAGAAATAGTCATTAGGACACCTCAGTGCCAATACAGAGTAATGGCACTTGGCATCAAGTGGAATAAATACATTTTCCTTAGCACACTTCCAGGCATACCGTACAACGCTCCCCAATAGAGCCTCCAGAAATGCTGCCTACCTCGCACAGGACTACAAAGTGTGCTTCTGCCTATAGCAGCACTACTGTAATAACACGGACAGCACTTTGTAGGGCCTTTTTTTTTCTCAGAATGCAGAGAAATGTGAAAGTAGGAAGGCCGTTTTTCGTACCTGCAATGCTAGGTGCGGATGCAATGCTGCTGAAAGAGCTACTGTAGCCGGAGGCACTAAGCGGCCAGGCACTCGATGAAGGCAGCGTGGCATTCTGAGATGATGTTGGGGATGACCCTGCAGAACCAGCAGAGAAGCAACTAAGAAAGATGGGCATAATGATGTTTGGTGTGACACAAGCAAATCTATTATGTGCAAATACAAACCATGCAAGGCATTTTCCTTACTCAGCCTGGTCTCTGAAGTCTAGGAATGAAATGTTACAGAAAGCATGAGAAAGTGAAGCAGAAGTCTTTAGTAGAAGAGAAAAGCTGGCATAGTAGTACACGTGTCAGTGCCTGTGCAGAAGACAAATTCTGCATTTCCTTTAAGACACCCAACCAAAAAAATCAGCATTACACTGTTCAGTCTCAAGGAACAGGCTCCATTAATACGGGTGCTGCACTGGCTGACTTGAGCAGTGACAACTACAGATGAGCATAAATGTGTATGATAAACTAACCCCTTACCACGGGTGATTCCTCCTAAATTACTTGAGGTAAGCACTTCTCCTATATTCTAATGCCCACAAACATCTTGCAGACCTTCAGTAAAGCAAGGATATATTTTAACCAACTCTTCTCAAACTAATAACATTAAACGAAATAGCCTGAAGCCATCTTGGTAAATCATTTACCATCTGAGCAGCTCTCTAAGCACACGTACAATTTCCTTCCTGGCAGCAAATGAAAGAAACTGAACATAAAATAAAATATGTTCATTATAAAGACCAGAAGTAGTGCAGGTATTCTCTCCAGCCACCAACAGAATTAAGTATGTATCCCAGATGACGTATCATTCCTGACATATGCAGGTACACTGTGATACTGAAACATCTTTACCTGCCTAAGAAAAACAGGTGAGCACTTTGGAAGAAGACAAAGCGGTCTCCTGGGGCAGAACAGAGGAAGTTAAAGGACAATCTGAACCCTCACAGATCAACAGAAATCCAAAGGGCTACGAATACTCAACTGGAACAGAAACCAATGCAACCTCACCTTACCCAGACTCACTGTGCTCCTGGGGATACATATACAGACATCAGATTCATGCAAAATAACTCTCTATTAAGGCCCTCTCTGGAAATAATCTACTCCCCACACAGACATCCCTGGGGAAGGCTGGGGGTAAAGAAATGATACCAGATTCAGAGCCCCATATGCCCAAAGAGCTGAAAGCAGCCCTGACTGCCCGTGGCTGAGGCATCATTATCAACCAGGGCAAAACAACAACCAAACCCAACACTTTGGTTTTGCCTAAGCGTTCAGTGTAGCACCCACAGTCTAAGCCAGTGTAGGGATTTCAGCTCCGTTAATACAACCTGTGAACACCACATTCAAGATGCAGTATTCAAAGAGCCTTTTCCTGGCAGGATGTCATGAAAATCCTCATCTCATTGGAAGGAATACCAGCAATGGAGGAAACAAAAACCCAGGTTATGTGAGCATAAGGAAACAAACTCAGCAACTACACTTTGCATGAAAATTATACCATTCATATTTAGCAAGATAAAAAGCCAGCAGGGTAAGGAAGCAGATTACGGACCCCCAGCAGCCACTGCTTTTCACACGGGGTTTTGTCTCCCAACAGACTGTTTGTTCTGCAAAGATCATCTACACTGACCCTCTACAAGTGGAGCAACTATTTCTTCATTCCACAGACAGATTATATACCGACAGGGCTGACGTACACCCACATTCTGCAAAGAAGTAAGACCCGCAGAAGGAACATCTCAGAGGCCACTCAAAATCACTCAAGGCAGTGGAAAACCCTCCTCCCACCTATTTCACATCCCTTCACTTGAGTTAACACGTTCCAGAGCTGGAAACCAGTTTGTGACTGAACTCTGACTTACAGGCTTTGCAGATATCACAGACGTAGCTATCTACTGTAACAAAATCCTGCCAGCTCCTTCTTGACAGCCTGATTATAATACTCCTGTCCATATTAGAGCGTTTATTTTAATCGAGTATGCAGAACTTGCCTATTAAGGTTCACTGATCACAATTAAACCAAGCCATCTCTCCGCTGATCCCCTTCCAGTACATCTAGCTAGTAAGTCTGCTAGTCCCAGTGGCTTATTGTTCTCTTAGAGAATACTTTTAGTTCTGTCTGTCAAGAGAAAAGGAGTGGAAATAGCACTGAGAAATTCCAGTTTACAACTTAATCCCTTTTTTTTTCCCCCTTTTCTTTGATGGTTTTGGGGATAAAACAGCTCTAATTTATTTTCCTGAGTGATCTCCTAACAAAGCCACAATTACAGTGATGGAAGCCTGCTGCCTCCACAGCTGTGGGACTTTTATATTGTGACTTCTTAAGTATTTCCTGAAGTGCAGAGGGTTGGTCAGAACAGAGGAAAGAATCTCGTTCAAAACAAATCGGTAGGAATTATATATGTTACAAAAACCTCCAGTGACCACAGAAGTTTGTATTACATCTCACAGCCCTTCTCAACATACAAATATTTGCATTCCTAAGGAAAACCAGAACCGTCACAGCCCCATATCGTGTGCTGCTGGACTGTGAGTGAAAGTGCAGAGCAGAAGCTGCTGTGGATACGGATTACGTGCACAAACGTCCTGCACTCATGTTATAGGAAGTCAACTTTGTTGGCAAGAAGGAAGTAAATACAGATGTGAGAGTAACGTGTGTGTTTACCTCCACTCTTGAGGAGATAGCGATTAACATCCTGTATCGTGGTGTTTATGGTGGGCCCGGTTGGAACACTTCCAGGAGTAACATCAGGGTCATTTTCAGGATCAATATTCTGTAGTCCTTTCCATGGCACTCCTGGATGAAATTCTGTTCCAAATATAATAAAAACAAGAGCACGTAAAGTCACCGTTTTCCAAAGTTTAGTCCTTCCTATCCGAAGGCATACGGACTCAATACATAAAATGCAGAGTGCACTCCAGTGGCAGCAGTTGAACACAAAAGCTTTGTACTTTGTTACCTGGTGGCCAGTTTATGCTGGAGCCATTGGAGATCTTATCACTATCAGTTTTGGCACGTGACCAGCTGTGAGGAACAGCTACGGGTGGGCTGGCGGGCGACTCACTGTTCTGAATCAGATCATACCGGCCGTAAGAGTCATCAATGGAGGACTTTCCCGGAGGACCAATACTTAAACCTCCAGGTATAGCACCTGTAATGAATGAAATGGGAAGGCTTTGTTAAGGAGCTGGACTAATTTGGGGTATGGAGTTTCAGCAGTAAGTAATAAATGAAATATAAACACAATAAGCAACAGCCTCTGAAGCTTTACTAAGAATTACAGCTGTGAAGCACACTGCTGGTAAAATCTGGACTCTCAAGACAGCAGAGGAAAGTCAGGTTGCTGCCAAAAAGAGGGCAGGAATTCAAATAATCATAGTGATGGTAAATAGGAATTTGCTAGGGCAGCATGTTATAGAATATCATTGCAGGCACGTCCCCTTCTTGTCATTCTCTAGGTATTTGTTACTGACAGCACGGCAGAGTGCTGGTCACAGTGAGGGATAAGGAGAAGTACAGGCAGTGGAAGCAGGGATGGGTTGATGGTCACATCCAAAGAGCTGTGGCCAACAGCTCTATGTCCAAATGGAGGCAAAGCCACAAGTGGGGACCCCCAGGGGACCGCCTTGAGACCACTGCTGTTCAACATCCTTATCAATGACACAGACTATGGGATCAAGTGCACCCTCAGCACTTTGTTGACGACACCAAGCTGAGTGGTGTGGCTGATACAATAGAAAGGAAGAGATGCCATTCAGAGGGACCTGACCAGACTTGGAAAGTGGGCACATGAGAAGCTAATGAGGTTCAACAAGGCCATGTGCAAGGCGTTGCACTTGGCTCAGGGCAATCCCAGACGTGTCTACAGAGGGGCAGAAGAACGAGATGATCTTTAGGGCCCATTCCAACTTAAGCCATTCCATGTTTCTGTGATGTGAAATATTGACAACAATTGGGCATTAGCAGTACAGATATCTGCAGAAAAAGAAACTACTGTACAAGGGAAATAATTCATGCTGCTTATAATAAAAAACAGGATACAAGAGAGTTAACGGAGCATCGTGTCCTAACATAATATTTGCACATGCTGCAAACACTAATGGCTTGTTTTATTTGAACTCCATGTTCCCAGCAATAAAATTCCCTAAAGGAAAGAACCAGAAAGGACTGCGTGTAGCAAGTTCTATGTGCAAGAATTTCAATACCCTGCTGAATGTGGCCAGAGAAATCTTAAAAATGCCACCGTCTTAAAGGGTGCTCTGTACCATTTACCAGCACTGAAAGAAAAGAGCAAAACGGGACGAGAATGATAACTGCAATGTGACTCAAGTACCAAAAAGCCAAAGTGACCTAGAAACTAAATGGGACGTACCGTGCTTGCTGGAGTTCTGGTCAAGAGAAGAAGCAGCACTAGACAGATTATCCATTGAGTTGGGGTGTGTCCACTGAGGAAGGCGAGACTGGGACTGAGAAGTGTCCTTCACTGACAAACCACCAGTAATGTCCATGTTATTTACATTCATGTTCGGGTTCAGTCCAGCTGAAGGAAAACAGGTCGTTAGACATCCCCCAGGACTGAACAACGTGTCTCTGCTTATCAACCCAGCTAAAGGAATTATTAAATATCATTTTTAGGCATTTGTACAGAGGTTCAATATGCATGTTTTCACTCTGCTCTCAGAACATTCATTTAGAATAGCATTCCTGTGAATTCATATTAAAACACCGCTAAAAGGAAAGAAAAACAAGAAGGTAGGGATATATTTCATATCTGCCAGTATTTCTACTCGCAGTCTCTCTCCTTGTCCCAGCAAAGGCATTCTGAAAGAATGCACTGGAATGCTGAGTTTAAAGCAGTGAAGAATTTGCAGCATTCCATTGCTAAGCCAAAGCATTCCCAATGTCTCACCAGCACACTCCTGTCACGTCTGTTGTTCTGTTTTGCTGTCAAGACTTAGAAAATCTTCAAGTAATTAACTTAAAGGTAACACAAAGAGCTGCTTTTTGACTGAGCAGAGAAGGTATTCAACTACCTGAGTATATTCACAGAAGGAGATTGAAGAAAACCACCCCCATGGTTCTCAGAAAGTACATACATAACGTGTAGGGAATCATTTTGCTCTGTTTCAGTCACACGGATCTGGTCCTTTTTGATACACACTCCTGCATGTTAGCAGATCACAGGAAGCTGATATGGTGAGAACCTCTCACACTCCACACATTCTTTCACCTTCTGATGCTCCCTGCTATAACAGCTCCCCATAGTGGTGAGAATCACCTCCTTAACTTCCGAATGGAAGGCAGAGCTTGGCAATTCTATCATATACAGCATAAACAGAGGCACAAAGAGATGACACTAATTCCCCTATGTCATCAACAAAGCCTATGGCATTCAGCAAACAGTGATGGAGAACAGGTCTGAAGGGGTGCTCTGTCACCATCTCAAGGCTATGAGTACATTTCTTTTGACACGGATCACGTTTGACAGATCTGTGTATCACCTGCCACAAAATGCATAGTGAAGAGCATTTCACAAACTTCCTGGACAACTTTTTCCAGTATCCTATTTCCCATGGAGCAAATAAACGGTTCTGAATGTTTAAGGTTTAACCTCTTTTTATCCAATACAAGCTGATTACCTCTTGCATTAACAACGTGCAAGTACAGCTTCTTGGAAGCTAGCTTTTATGCTTTTGAAGATGTCTCTTGAATCTTTAAATTGACCAAACAATTGCGTTTTGAACTCCTAAACATCCCATCATCTCCACAACACTCTGCATTCCAAACCCATCTAGATCTGCCTTGAAATACAATGACCAAAGCTGATGATTCGCCAGCACTGAATGGTGTGGAAAGGAGATTTCAAGTGACTGTTTATAGATAATATTTGTGCATTTTACGACACTGTGCTGTTAAATTTTAGCATTCAATTCATGAAGGGCTACAGACCTAGATCAGTAATCAGCAGATCTTCTGTTCTGCAAATTGTAGGTCACCAAATACAGATCACCACTATCAAAACTACTGTTTGTTCAGGCATTTCAACAATATTTAATGTGCATTTATTTTGCATTTCTCTACTGACTGTACTGTAGAGCTTGTACTGGAGGATACAGCAATGACAAATACTCCCTCTGCCTTCTGCATATGGAACTGCTTTGAGCAAGGACACGTACCAAGAGGGTAAGGAGCAAAGGTGTTCGGTGAAGACTGTTGCTCTTTGGTCTGCAGGTCAGGAAGGCCGGGAGCCTGGGGATGGGGTGAAAAGCTATCCATGGCTGATTTGCCTGCAGAGGGGTGCAAAGATAGATGTGGAGGGGGAGGCTGCTGCTTCATAAGCAGGGCCTGGGCCAGCTGGCGCTGGTGCTGCTGGATCTGCTGCTGCATGTTATTGATTGTACGTGCAACCTGGCAACAAAAGAGAACAAATCAGTAACTGCTCAATTCACAATGACTTAACATTTCCTATGCCTTTTTCTACACTTAAATAGACCTCTTTACAAATAAAAATTGACTCAATTAAGTGCTGAAGAGCTTTCCTCCAATAACTCAGTGTTGTGAAGTAGCTTTATCCCCCCAGCACTCTTATCCTCCCAGTACTCAAACCACACACTACATTATTGTTCCTAAGGATGCCCTAAATGCTTTTGGTATAATGTTCAATCTCTTTCAGCTTTTGAAGCCAAACTCTGATGGTGAAGTTGAATTGGTAACCAAACCTACTTGCTGCTCCTGTTGTCTCATGGGTCCGGAAACATTACGCTGAGCCTGTAACATCTGCTGCTGGATTTGTAAACGTTGGTACGCCTACGGGACGGAAACCAGAGGTCAGAGAATCTAATATATACAAGAAGCCAAACAAGCTTGCCTGAGCTGATCTGGTGTGATACGCAATAAAGAAGCAGCATTGGAGCTTTCTGGAAACACACACTGAAGCAAATGTAACGATCTTGTTAAGAATGTACTGCAAAAGGCATGTGTTTAAGCTCAGCACTGTTTCTCTTTAGATCAAACAGGCTACTGAGTAAGTTCATCAGCAGTAAGGATTCATTTCATATAGGAACGTGCTTTCCTTCTGAGAAGTGTGCCAAACAAAGCACAAAGTAAAATGTAAGATTAGAACATTATCCAAATTGGGTAAATATCAACAGTTATTTTGTATCCTGATTTGTTTATTCTGATAGCACACTGCAGTTCATCAGTTGTGTGGCTTTACTCCAGAAAAATCCCACCAATTAATTGTCATTAACCGAGCAAGGGATCATTTCCCTGCATCATCTGAATTCAAAATCCAAAGCATTTCTGTACAGGTATTTCCCAAGCAGCTTTGCACTGTCCAACCAATGCCAATGCATCAGTGCTGTGCTTCTCCAAACTGGGCCATATGATCAGAATTGAAATACCAACTCTTGTTACTAAGAGAGGGCTTAGACTAGCACATGACATCAGTAATGAAGGTAGTTTGTGAACCACAGTTTATATTTAATACGAGCAAATATTAACATACTGCCAGCACAGAATACAACTTTTAAAGAAACCCACAATATCTGATTAAATAAAACACGTATTTGCAAACATAGCAAAGATACATAACTTTCCAAAAACAAGCAGTCCTTACAGTGTGACTAACATTCACACCATTCATTATGGGAAATGCACCACGCACTTTATTGCTTAGTGAGGTAACTGAATGCAGTTCTTACACGACTCAGGTAACCAACACTGCCAAGGATTCTGCCTTGTTATGTTTTGACACTCATTTCCCAGTTGGTCAATGAGTTGCACGTGTTTGACTGAAACAGGCAGATTTAGTGCTGTTTGATAACATCCAGTTGCAACAACTGACTTTTTAGTTCCCCTGATATGCTGTAAAGGATAATTATTCCACAAAGCCTGAGGCAAAAACCATGGTTTTGCTCCTTTGTAAAGGAGCTCTTCCAAAGAAATCACTATCTAATTGCTTTAAATATCTGCCACATCCATTTAAAGCTTCAGTTGCTGTTCTCTTATTTTACCTTCATGCCTTCCATGCAGATTTAGAGCTTACTTGCCAGGTTTTCACACTTACCAGCTGCAGCTGATAGAGCTGGTTCAACATCGTCATATGCTGAGGATTAATTGGCGAGGTTAATAGTGCAGGGTTGAGACCAATGTTTTTTGCTGCAAACTGCAAAAGCTGTGCTTGAACCTAAGGAAGAGCAGTGAATTAAGCACTGTACACTCACTTTTAACACTGTGTAGCTGTGTAAGATGCAAGGAAGAGTCACAAGGCATCAGCTGAATAATATTACTATTGTATAATTGTGTAATAAATCATAAAGAAAATTAACAAGGGGCTCTAATTCAGGTCTTAGTAACAATTCTCACGTGTCCTCAGCTTTCTAGGAATGCTGCCTTCTGCAAAAAGGAGCGAGAGAATCTGCACACACAGATAACACACAGAACACACAGGGAAGAACACCACGGAGCACGCTTAATGGCTGCAGAGCCTCGGGATCATCACAGAATGAGAACACATGGGAGGACTCCAGGAAAAGGGGAAATATAAGACTGGAAGCTCCATCTCACCTGAGGGGATAGAAACTGAGGCACTTGAGCACGAAGACTAGGCTGGGATGAATTAAGAGGTTGCACTGGCGGTTGCTGCGGCTGTTGCATGGTCCTGGCTTGTGCTGCTCCGCTATTGCCAAACATACCCAGATTGCCACTCGGTATCTGCAACAGGACAAGGAGGACATCAGCCTTGAAGCACATCACTCAACATAGAAGCTCAGGGTTCCTTATCTGTGCAGTCTTCATCCTCAGTGACTATGATTGGTATACAGATAATCCAAGAGCATTCTGGGGGAAGCCTTATTGACACTAAGGCTCAGAATCAGGCACTGCAATCACTACCATAAACTCAGCAACACCCCAAACCTGCCAAAACCTTGTACAGGTGTCAGAACAAAAGGCAGCTGAAGGTGAAGATCTCTTTTATAAGGATGCATAAGGCTGGAGGTGACAGGACGAACCATGAGAAGTACTCACAAAAATATTTGTATTTATGCAGGAAGGAACAGGAGAGTGAAGTCATTAAACTCACATCCTCATCATTAAGCTATCTAGGCAGTTTTTATACATTTTCATTTTACAAACCCACTGATAATAGATGTGCTATTAGAGCTGCCTCCGCTCCTGATATGCGTAATGGGCTGTAAGTGCTGAACAAGTACTGCCTTTAGAAAACTAACTGAGAATATGCATAATAAAAGCCACAACAGAACTATACATACATATATTTCCTTTTCTTATTTTAACTAGTACTTCAATTTATACAGCAAAAATAACCTCTACGCAAGCAAGAGCAGTTCATGACCTCTCCATCTCGTTCTGTTTATGAATCTTTACCTCCTCTCCCTTCTCTTGTCCTTTCATTATCTTCTATCCAGGGGCCAAAACATCCCCCCTGCACAATGCTGTGTTTGACCAGAGAAAGCACGGCTCCTTTCCTACCACCTGTCAAAGCTGTGAGCTGCCTTGACTTTTATGACATGAATAAATAAAACCGCATCACTTCTCACCCATCTCATCACCGAATAATTATGCCAGCCAGGAAAGATGAATTGGAGCAACGTCTCTGTCTTAAACTCTGTGACAATTAGCAGTGCCTCAAAAAAGAAACCTCACATCAATCAAGGTTGAGCTACACCGGAGCTTGCTGGTATAAATCCATAATACTACAGCCTCTTCTCAATGGATGCGTGTAATTAGCAGGCTAATTACAACCAAGCAGTTGTTTTATGTCCTATAACGTGGAATGTTTACACAGCAGGTAGCTTCTTCACTGATATTTCAAGTGAACAAAGACTCTGTGCACATTTCCAGTTCAAAGCCCCATTTCCAAGGGGAAGGGACAGGCGTGAGCTGCGAGTCCCAGAGCTGCAACTCAAGCTGTGACCTCTCTGAACAGCCTTACCTGTCGAGAAGAATTCAAGTTTTGCATGCCCAGCCCTGAGGCAATCCCGCCCAGGGTCTGATTAGGGAGTGCACTGTTTGAAAGGGGGAGCTTCAGGCTTGGTGAAGGCAAAAATGGTGAAGTAGTGGGCTCTTCCACTAGGCCGCCATCCTGATTGGAGAAAGAAAGGGTGAGCTGCGTGCAGTGCCCAGGAGTGAGCAGCGCACAGAACAGTTGCCCATGGGAATATAAAGGGGCGTGGATGAGTGAAAAAATACATATGTGTGTGCGTATTAAAAAAGAAAAAGAAAAGAAAAAGAGATATGAATGATGGGAATGAAAAGCATGGGGTGAAGGAAGAAGAGAAAGAGAAACAGCATTAAGGTACTGTTTTTCTTTACTTTGTCGCACTTAATCCACAAATGCACAACCACCCTCTTCACCTCCCAGCAGGAAAGAAAAGCTCGAGCCTTCTAGAGCCCCGGGCAGCCCCCCGCTAAAGCTGGGATGGGGAGAGACCCCGCAGGGTTTGGGAGGTCTGCATTAGTCTGCTGAACTCCCAGAGCAGAGCACAGGCAGGCAGTGCAGCGCTGCTGCTAACCCTGACAGGCTCGATAGGTGAATGTGACACCAGCCTGCATTTGGTTCCACATCACAGCTCTGTTTGTTAGAAAACATTTTTGCATTAATCCCCTTTCCTAACTCAGACACATGAGCCTCTTTTAATATTCTCATAGCTGTGACTTATTAATATCCACTCTGAAACATTACCGCACCCACGGAACACAGAAATACTTAAAGCCAACACTGATAATGCTGTCTGTGTGGCTGTGCTAGGAAAGCCATGAAGGCGCTGCCAGGAGGAGGCACATGAAGATCCCCTTTCCTAACGGGGCTGCAGGGAACCAGGGTTGAACAGGGATGTGATGCACATAAAGCAGCCCCTATGGGGGCCGAACAGCATAGCAGAAAACACAGCACAGCCCATAATCCCCAGTCAAACAGGTAGCTGTGTGGGCAGTGCTGCGGTGGCACTCAGCTCCCTCATGCTGGGCTTTGATGTGTGGGCAGCCTGCAGCAGGCACCATCAAACAGTGCTGCTGTACAAAGCACGGCTCCAAACGCAGGCAGAGGGCAAAGCCTGGTGCTTTTCAAGCAATGTTTTCAGTGCAAAGAAAGGCCTTTGTATAGGTGGAGGGCTAGGTCAGATCAGAGCTAGTTAGAATCAGGTTAAATCCAACCCTCCTTTGTTAGCAAAGCAGCCCTGTCCTCGTAGCAGATAGCCAAACAAACGACCTCACGCAGCAGGGATGTCAGGAAATTTCACGTCCCAAGTTAATCTGGAGAAATGCATTTCCAGCAGTTCTCCTTTGATGCAAAGAAAGTTTCTCTGCTATCGGGCACACTGACACCTGCCATGCTATCTGACTGTCCTATGGGGACACTGACACTTTCTAATGATATCCCCAAGGCCTTTCAGCTCAAGATATTTTACATTCTGCTGGACATCAGTCACACTCTACAAACAACTGCAGCTTGCATGACAGTAACAGGTTCAAGGATTTCTCCTCAGATCACAGACACGTGTTTCCAGTTCTGCCTCTCTCTCTTTAAAGTGGAAATCATTTCAAGCTCCGTCCGTGCTCTCTTTCAGGTGCCACTGTTCCCTTTGTGAACAGAACTACCGACCAAAAGAGACCAATGCAATCCCTTCCCATGCCCCAGATTACTCAAATATTGTCCCACTGATATTCTTTTCCCTCCTTCTGGAATGAGGCAGTGCTGGGGGAGGTGGAGGACAGCCATGCTAGAGATCTGGGCATCTAATTTCTGCTGTGTTCTGCTCCAGCCCACCGTCACCTTGAGCGTGTTCTCTGGCTGACCTACAGCACGTGTCTTTGGCTTTGTTTCTAACACCTTATGCCCAACAAAACATTACTTTCAGGACACTGGGAGGTCTCTCACAACAGTCCCATGTACCAGATATGACAGAATGCAAGCACTGATAAGATATTTCGGTGCTACGAGCTATGGACAATTTAGCAGAGGATTCCTGGACCCCTTGGCAGTCACCTGCCCACAACAACTGTCGCTTCATGAATGAAGGACCTGCTTAAGGATGAAATACCTCATCTGCTATCCCAAAGACAAAAAACCTGACACTCAGGAGTGACAAGTGGGACCAGCATGCGAGGAAGAGGCTGGAAAAAAATCCAACAAACGCTATACTTGAATTAGAAACAAGAGAACAGTGCAGACAAGTAGAGTGCTTGTGGAAAACCACGACTGCAGTCAACAACCAGCAAGACTTTTATACCTCAACAGCAGAGAAAAAAAGCAGATCGAAGACCAAAACAACAGTGGAAGAGGGGCTTAATTTCCAAGGAGAGAATTTCCTACACGCTCAAGAATTTGGGAGGATATTTGCAAGCAGCATCAGGCCAAGGAAGACAGGATTCTACGCAGGTGATATGTGAGAAAGCATAAAGAAGGGAAGGTAGAGGAGAGCAGGAGGGACAATGAGTCCACTGTGGAACCTCTGGGGTCTTGCAGGAGGTGATCCTGAACTAATGCCAAGGATGGCTGATGCTGCTTCTCTTCAGGAAGTTCACCTGACTTTTGACCACATACTAAACCACAAGGAACAAAGTGCATGACAAAATAAAACACACCAAACTTGAGTTGTAGTGCTCAGGAGTGGTACCCAAGACCAAGCCCAGACAGTTTCAGAAGAAAGCCTATGAAACACACTGGGTTTATTTCTGCTGCCCTTCAGGATGCTGCCAGGAACACCTTACCATGCATTTCTTGCAAATCTGATGTCTCCAGAAGACATCATGTAACATCTTCAAGCAAACCTGATGCCCAAGTACAGCATGCTTGCCACCAAGAATAAGGTAATGTGGTTGAGATCATGTATCAGGGAACTGCTAGGCTGGATTTTCTCCTTTCTCCTTTGATGGTGCTACAGAGCAAGATAATTTCCTGAAAAAATAATATAATTAACAAAGCCCTGAGTGCCAAAGGCTGACTCAATGCGACACAGAATGAAGAATACAAGAGTTAAGTGCTGACAGAATCAGCTGACTGAGGCAGCAATGAGCACAATAACTTAGCTTACAACTTCTTGAAGAAGAACCTTGCATAACTCACAGAAGACTAGAGCTGAGGAAAAGGATGAGGGCAAGGCAACAGGTAGAATGAGGAATGTCAGCTAGACTGCTTTGTGCAGCTGTGGCACCAACCACGGAAAAGATGACCTGATCAGAAAGAGAGGCAGCTCCAGGTTTGTGCTCTGATGCATTACCCTGCAGGGCAAAAAGGCTCTGGAGAAGAAGAGCTCCTCCAGCAGCATGAGATGTAAATACGGAGAGAATGTCATAGGGAAAAAAAAAATCTATTCTTAGTGAAGAAGCTGTATTTGTGTAATTCACTTAGGAAGTTGTTCAACACTAACAAATATAGTTTGGGATTATTTCCTTTGTCATACTGAAGTCACTGTGACAGATTATGCCTAGACTGACAGATCTTACTTGCTGGATGAATACTAATCATTCTAGTGCTCCCTTCTCAATACTTGTGTTTAACATATGTTTCCATCATTATGCGTTATGCTGCACATAACACACCCCTCCCTTCTGCAATACATTTACTGCACAAGATATTGCTTTTCAAAAGAAGAAAGGCTAGCTTGCATGCATGCACTAATTCTGTGACCTCCATGATGAGGGGGATCTTTCAGTTAACAGACTTATTGAGGGTGGACACAAATAGTTTGGCTATTGTTAAGACTGAATTTCAAGTGGCAGGAAGAGAAAAAGAAGAGCCAGGTAAAGCCTCACACACTACGGAGCAAGGCTGTGATGGACACATAGTGATACCTCATCTTTGGGGAGCCCCAAAAGAACAAAGGATATTATCCCCCAGAAGCAGAAAAGCATTCTTCTGATTAATAAACTTTGGAGGAAATTACCATGGCACTGCGACAGCATCTGAACCATCACAAGGAGTTTTGGTATGTATGGACCTTCATATAGAAGCTCGTCTTTATTAATATAAATAGCCCATAATTACCTAAGACACTTTTGTGTTTAATCAAATTAACTCTTTTTATGGGTTGTGCTGTACCAGAAGAGCAACCCAACAAACTGTTTAGATGACAGCAGAAATGCTGCCAGCTGGCACTCAAAGGTCAGTGTTTTTTTAGGTGTCCTAGCACAGTGCCATGCTGATTTTCTTAATACAATCCTTGGGATCCCGCCACAGCTCACACCTTAACTTTAACCACAGTGCTATACTTAGGACTGCAAGAAAGGCGGACGATTGGAAAGAATGATTATTCCTGGTCTGTGAAGTTTTTAATACAGTCTGTTAACAAGACTAGGTATCATTCCTGCCTCACATCCTGTAAATAGCTTATGTAAAATGAACTGGTTTCAGCACAGCTTGAAAAATAAAATAACATCAACTTCTACAAACATTTCAGGTAACTCATGAAATAAAGGCTGGCACCACAGAATGCTCACTCCTTATGAATAATTCTGGGTGGGAGAGATTCTGAGGTCTTTTGGTGGGTCTGCTTGTAGGTCAGGTTGCCGCTCTCATTTCCTACTGAAGACCTGGCTGCACCTTTCCCTGCATTCTGTTCTTCGGGCACTTTGAATCTTGGACACCACTAAGGCCCCAACCCTCCTCATTCACTGCACAGGGCTGGAAAATGTGTCATACGTGACCACAGAAAAGGAAGCTCATCTGAGAAGCTGTTTACGACCGTGTCTGCTCTGTGACTTAAAAATACCTCGGCTCCTCATTCCTGCCTCGTCTGAAATACTGAAGCAGCTCATATTCAAAACGAGAATCAGAAGCCTTTCTTGAAGGTTTCGACCTTGACTGTATCTGAGAATTAACTTGGGCAAAGGCTGCTCTGACTCCCAGGGCTCGGAGGGTGCAAGGCTTTCCCCACTCCATTTCTTTGTTTGCTTCTGCCCCATTACTGATTTCTTAGGCTTTCTTTTTCACTGTAACACTGGGAATGACCATTACTTATTTCTGAGTGGGAATCACATCAGTGGTCCCTTCCAAAAGGACTAAATTCACCCAAAATTGAGTGAAGAAAACACCACATTCCTCCTTAGAGCCTTCTAAGCATTCAATAGGATTCAATGGTACTTCTCTAGTGTACGGTCGTAACCTGTATACCATATTCATACTTCTGAACCTACCTTGTCAAGGAAGGTGGGGCGGTCCATGGAAGACTCTTTGGAGATTGGTGGTGGGCGGCAGCCAAGGGGTTTGGTGACCATTCCATTATAGTCGGTCACTCCCATTCCACGCTTGTCCATTTCCACCTTCTTTTCCAGCAGAGCACCTTCAGAGAAAAGGAAAACGGATTCAAGAAGGTGGCACAAAGGCAGTGAATTTG
>PPHD01014767.1:0-16496 GCA_002909625.1 Bambusicola thoracicus | reverse complement strand
TTTTTTTTTTTTTTTTTTACAGTTCTTAGAGGGTTTTCCCTCTTAAACAAACAGCAACATTTTGTGCCTTTCTTCTAACTGAAAATTTCCCCTCATTAAATGCATGATAAAAATCAGTTCAGCATAGTAAGATTATCCGTTCCATTCACATTCTAATCTATTAGTAACAGAGTTGGGTTATTTTTTGGTTGGTTGGTTGTTTTTAAATTGGTTTCTCCTTGTAATGCAATAGTTTTTGAAGGATTTATTGCTCTTTCTTAATACAAGAGGATAACCTAGATTACATGGTCTTGTCCACCACAGGTCCTTAAATTTATTTCATTACTAAGCTGGACTAAGACTTCATCTTTCAGAAGATTTAACTGTGCATCACAGGCAGAGACCAGTGGAAATATAGATGCAACAAAAGCACAGTGCCCTGACAAAGACAGCTGACAAACAGAAAAAGCAATAGACTTTTGCCCATATGAAATGAAAGTCCAATGCGAAACTCAGAACTGAATTAATTACAATGAATTAGTATAAACTTAGATTGCTGAGCAAGACACCGATGAAATATAAAACATAAGCGTGAATACAGTGACAGAGCATTTGATCTGGTAAACCCATCTTCTGGTAACTTCCAGATTAAAGGAAGGGGGTGGGTAAGGTAGCTAGCTGTCCACTGGGAAAAAAAAGATAATCTAAACTCACTCTAGCAGGAAGTACAAGATTTATTATTAGTAACATCCTTATGGTACAGCTGAAAATGTCACAAGCATGAAAGTCTTCTTCTTTCTAAAGTATACTAAGGAAAAGACTGAACACAAGGATTAAGAATCCAAGTCTAGAAGGGGAAGCCTTGATCAGTCACTATCACATATTGAAAGCAAAGGGCATGAAAGGTCTCACAAAGTAAATCTTAACTGTTGTCTTTCCATGTTCTTTGTATGACTTACCTCCTTATCATATTTATATTTCTCTGTTCCTTCAAGTAACAGATTATCTCCTGCCCACCAGACATGTTTAATTTCTCCATTTCCTCAGGAAGCACATATTCTAGTTATTAGCTGCTTGAAATGGGCTCTCTACCAGTCTTGCTGAACTCTAGTTCACACAGTGCAGCAGTGAGATGCTACTGCCACAAAAGAGAGCAAATACCGTATTTCTTCTAGAAATGAGAAAACAAAAAAAACAAAATTCCTCCAAACTTGGCATCATCTGCTTAAAAACACTGAAGTAGCTTTGGAATTTGGCTCTCATGAAGTTGAGAGCCTTGCCTTGTTATCTGAAACATGACCAACTTGGGTGGCTTAACTTCAATTTCTGAAAATGACATCTGCATTATTAAAAGTATGAAGAGACTGAAAAATGACATGAAAATAAATAGGTTAAGAACATAACTTTACAGGAGTTATTTCTATCTGAAAACTACCCTTGCAAGTTGTCTGAAGAATGCAGTTTTGGGGCCATATTTCACCAGATAGATAGCCTTACTCAGGTAAGCGTGTATATTACTACTGCTCTGGCTTTTGCACTTCGTTATACAACTTATCTTTCTATTGCTATTGTTATTATCATTTTCTTTAAACTGTGTTTCTTCTATGGAAACAGTGCTTGGAGGCATTCAACATTGCTGCCACAACACTTCCAGAGGTGCTCAGAAAACCACTAAAGGCTTTCATCCTTCAAAATCTCCTAAAATAGAGAGCAGTTAAACTTTTCTAAATGCTTCGTATAGAAAAGTTTGATTCCAATCAAAAAAAAAAAAAAAAAAAAAAAAAAAAGCCACTGTTTCTTGGAAATATCTGTCATCGGACCTGCAGCATCTGATCCAGCTGTGCTGAAGGAGCCTGCCAAAACATCCATAGAAGATCTAGGAGTCGTCGCCAAACCAAGAGACATAAACAAGACAGACTGCCAGGAACAGCAATGTAAGCTACTCTATCCAGGGGCGAGGGCGCCAGCCCCACTCTGATCAGGCACACTAGTGCAGAAAACAACATAAAATTAAACCAAGTGTTTCTAGAGACATGGCTCAAGAGTCAAGTTCTCTGGATGGGATATGTTAAGACAGGAAACGACCTAGACTGGTTTACTAAACTAGACACGTACTTGAGAGAAATAGCACTATGTTTTGTTTAGCTCCTGAAAATCCAAAGGAAATAATGCCATTTATTGGCTGAGCAACTATCAATAGAGTAATTAAAAAAAAATAACACTCTGCCTCACATTATCTATGGGATGTTGGCAAACCAGAACTGCTGCTGAAAAAATGGTAGTGCTTAACTCCTTTTAAGTTCCAAGTTAAGTTTTCTCCTTACTCTATTGACTCTTCAGCAAATACAACTTGGTTACATACACAAATAACAAAAAGGTAATGTTACCACTACTGATATAATGACTGAACAAAACAAAATTTGTCAGAAAAAAAACATGGTAATGTGTAAATACTACTTTCTACCTTCCCCACTACAAAATCAGGTAAATGCCAAGAAATAGAAAAGAACACTGCTTCCAAAACTTATGATTTAAAATTGACTGGAAAAAAATCTGAAAACCCATTCTGCAAAAGAGCAGCTTATAAAATCATGTCTGAGAAAACCAACGTCAACCATTTCTTATTCTGGGAAAACTGCGAGCACAAACTACTGTGGGTCAAGATTTAATATTCTGTCCCATTACTAATAATCTACTTAATCTCATTTATATTGGTACACCACAAGGCCAGGGCTGAAGTGGAAGAATGCAGGTATGTCTTCTCTTCCTCTCCCAGCAGCACCAGCTTTGTCCTAACTTGACCAGAAATGTTTTCCTTCTACCTTCGAGGATCTCACTTTCAGCTCTGAGATCCATGTATAAACGGCCAGCATCCAACCTGACTACTGGCAGATCAAGCTCATGGGTGGTTTAGGGAAGTGCTGGGAAAGAGAATAGTGCTTCCAAGACCAGTGTGTTGCCATTCCTTTAAACATCAAGCAAGAACACTTGCTGGGAGACATTTCTAGCAGAAACAGAAAACAGCTTCTTCAGTAACTGGCAAATAATACTTCTGTTTAAAACCACAAACTGTTATAAATAGCCATCTCAAGCACACACCATTCACAGACACCACATTTACTTTAAGAACTATTGTATACCCATACAGAAACTGTCAGACTGGATCAGATCAGCTGCCCGTGTGGCTTACTGACCTTAGTAACTGAGGCTAATACTACATATGGGGGGAAACAAAATACAACAACACACACAAAAAAACAACAAGATAAACGATACATATGTAAAAACTGCCTACAAAAAAACATCTGGACACCTTCCTAATTCTGACATTGTATGCTGCATTAGAATTTAAATGTCAAATGAAATTTAAGTGGCTCTTACCAAATACAACGGGTGGACACTTTCACTATAGATACGGAAGGGTTTTTTTGTTTTGTTTTCTTTACAAAACTTACATCATAGTGTATTGAAATAGATTTATATAGTCTTATCATTTGGGATAAATTGCTAATTTACCTGGACTATGAACAGGAAGTGTTAGAGAGATTCCTAAGTAAGCAGGAATATATTTCTTAATTTTGAAATACAATATATCTTACCAATTTTATTTCTTAGGGCATAAGGAATAACTGCACAAAAATGTCCTACACTGCCTCTCTGTCTTCTTTTAAAGTGACTCTACTCTTCAAAATCATGCTTCAAGCATAAGCCTTTCTGTGGTTATAAACTAATATATCCACTATGCAGAAATCTGATATTTTCCTATGCTATCTGATGTAAGATCAATACTGCAAGATGGCCTGGGCAAAAAGGATATCTACCTTAAGTGTTTCTCTGATAACTGTCTGAAGAAGAAGCAAATATGCTGCAGCCCCATACTAGCAAATAAATTGAACAATGTGAGGCATATCTCACGTGCCCAAGCAGCCCAAGTAAGATGAGAAAGTCTAAAAACAACACAGTGATGTACAACTATTAGGCGGCTTTTTTTATTTTCAAGCAGTATCCTATTCTCACATGTAAATGCGTACATTTCTACTAATGTAAACTATTTAAAAGAGTTCACTTTATTAATATTTTATGAAAGAAAAGTAAGAATTATCTGATAGGGAAATAGTACTTAAGCAGCGATTATTTTGCAGTAGTAGAAGTATGCTTTTCCTTTAAGCATTCTAAGAGACGTCTTACTAGTAAAAAAAATAAATAAACTAAAAGTAACTCAACTTGTCCTGAAATAAATTACTGGAGTGGAGACTTCTGGAAACACAGTAAAAATAATCCCAGCACCTCAAAGTTTAGAGCTACTGGAAAGCATGTGCAGAGTAAAACACTGTAGCAGTACACAGGAGACTTCTAAGGAAATTCCCATGAACAAAGAAACAGGCGTTTGATTAACTGGCAAATACAAACATTTTTTCATTCACAGTAAAACTCTCTCACTTTGGGCAACATTATCTGTCATCACGCACTCATTGCTAAACCAACGTACCTTTCTTGTTTAAGTGCATATTCCAGCATTTTGATTCTCCGCACTAGATCCTTCTTCAGATTTTCCTGCCCCTTCCTTTCACCTTGAAGGAAAGCGATCTGGGCCTGCAAAGAAAGTATTCAATGTAGACTGTTTCTTCAAAAACTATTCAGAAGAGCTCAATTCTTCCACCCGCCTCAAGTTACTTTAGAATTGATTTGTACGGTCCAAAAGAAACTGGCTTAGTGTTTCACAAAATGCTTAAACTAAGCACTGCACAGATAAGCCTTCAAAAACTGCACTCTCATTTTGTATAAAAAAAACCTCACAAAGATAAGAAATAAATTTTAGTTTGTTTGACAGGGTTTATTTACTCTCATAGCTAAACATTCAATCAAAGATAAAAAATATATAAAATAAACATATAAAAAGCCTTCAGTAGATGAAAGTATTTACCAATGATAAGCAGGAGAAGATGTCAAAGTATTTCTCCTGCTCATAGTATAAGTAGTATATATTTAGTGCATTGTTGTACAGATACACATTAGATACATGATACTACTCAAGAGAACTGGAACACAGCACATCCAGCTAAAAGACAAATAAAACCCTGTTTCTAATATGTTAATTATAATACTTACTAAAATAGGTTAAAGAAAGCTCTTCAGGAGTACTTTAACAGAGAGAAAAATAGGAATCAGAGGAAGATATTTTTGTGAGAGGGGAGAAATATGGCATAAAAGTAAATAAAGTGGAAAACAGACACCGAACCTTTGTCAATTTTCAGTAGACAGTAATCAATGAAACCCTCCTTCCAATAGGCAACAATGATACACATAAGATTCATTCCTAATCATAAAGGCAGAACTACCTGATTCTATACTTCATGTTTAAGTCAAGCTCATTATAAAAGACAAATTCTTGCATTCTCTCAACTCACAAAGTACACTTCAGACAGAAACACCTCTGGACAGCCACCACTTTGAACCTCAGCCTCACCCACTCTTCAAGTTGCCTGCCATTTTCAGTGCCAGCAGCAACCTCTGCAGAGAAGTCATAAATGTATGTCCTGAAAAGCTCGAACAGCATAAAAGGCAGTTGGTCAAGACCTCCAGCTGTTGGATATGATGACTTTCTTTTCCACAGATACTCACTATAAGCAAGCCAAGTGTTCTTTGCAGGTATTGCAGCCTGCAGCAGTTTTGCAGGGGAAGTTTGGGAGAAACAGAATTATCCCATCCTCGTTACAATTTTGAAAGCAGTCCTCAGATATTGTAATTAAATGAGACTATTGCTGCTAAAGAATGACTTATCTGACTTCAGATTTTTATCACATTTGCTGGTGGTCAGCTACAGCAGCTGACATAATTCCATTGCTCAAATAAAGCCAGTAAATAGCACCATAAACACCTGAAGAAGCCTTACTACCAGTCCCCAACTACAGTTTACGATGTATGACAAATGCTGGCTAATCTCCAAAGAGCTCAGTCTTCATCTTCACAGGGAAAATATACTCAACTCCCCAAAAATCCTTGGCTGAATCAAACGGAAGGCCCCATCACCCTGGCAGCAAGCTTCTTCTCACTCAGCACTCAACCTGAACTGAGCAAAAAGCTAGAATCAAATTTAATGCTCATTGTATGCTCAGTGCCAGGCAAGTCACAGTACTGCTCAGGAGCCATCATTGTCTACTCTGAAAATTTTAACTCTGCAAGGAGCATTTCGGCTCCATCCCTCTTGGCAACATCTCAAGCACGTACAATTTGGTTTGCAATAGCTGTACAGCCCCCCAGGTTACAAGGCACAGACTGATGCATCTTGATAGTAATTTCTATCTACCTGTCTCCAAACACGCCCAACAGAAATATGCAAGTGCCATTCCAACCACGCAAGTGAGATGACATCAAAGCATGCTGTTCAATAAATGGAAAGGAGTACATTATGTAAATATGCATTTGGATGGAATGAAAAGGATTGCCCGATGGCAGCAGGACACGTGCTGTAAGGACCTATGGCTACCTGCAGGCATTTCCAGCACAGGAGGAACAAAGTCTGTGTACCCAGAAGCCGGACAGCAACAGCCAGCCTGGGCATGGCTCACATTTTACCCATGAAAAAAAGCCCCTGGAAGAAATCTAATTGATTCTTTGAACCTCTTTTACTGTTAGAGGTATGCCAATGCTGTCACTCATGTCTTATAACTTCCCTTGGAGGTCTAGGAACACGAAATTGGTTCTCACTTGAAAAGCAGGCAGCAACAACATCAGGCTGGAGTCAGAGGCCCACGAGCTGCCTTTGCACCCCGCGCAGGCTTACTGCCAGAATCTTCCACAGTCACTATACTCCTTTCAGGTCAGTTGTTTGATTGTCAAATCAAGAAATGCAGGCCTGGGAACAACCTGTGCCCTCTCCCTGAGCCCTGCAGCACAGCTGTAGAGTTTTTTTAAGCATTATTTTTGACATTCTGGCTCCTAAAATGAGATACTTTAATTTCATGTCATTTTCATAGCACCAAAAGTAAGGACAGTTTTCCCCCTTCTTTCTCACAGGACAGTAGTAATCCTTATTCCTCATTTATATATGCATATAGGATAATTATGGTCAAGTCAGTCTTAAATCATTATTTACATGCATTAGCTCAATTTTTTATGTCACTAAGACATTAAGAAACTTTGAAGTTAAGAAATTCTTCATGCTAATATTAAGGTGAAGCTGAGGACAAGAGGACAGACAGCATAAAAAATAGCAACTGACATCTTATATTATGCATAATACTGCAGCAGTCCATACGCAGACCTGTTTCACTACAGTCATAGTTAAATGAAAGTGTGCAGAGGGAACCTAAATGTTCATACATGTTCATACGTGAAACAATTTGTAATATAAATGAATAATAATGAATTATTCATATATATATATATTTATACATACATATTATTTATACATATATCACAGAATTGTAGGGGCTGGAAGGGAGCTCTAGAGATGATCTAGTCCAACCTCCCCGTCAAAGCATATGTAAGACAAATTATGAGATGGAGCAGTATTTTCTCAGTCACACACAAAAAGGTTGTAATTCTAGGTTCATAATTTCTGATCAAAATACTTAACCAATTCCCCTTGTAAATATGCAAACATTTACAGTGTAAAACATCTCGGTGCTGTTATGATGACATGGCAACTACAGCTTTCTTATTATTTCAGCAGAGTTGGCAGACATTTATAAATCAATTTGGACTGCACAGGCAGCTCCCCATTGTAGAAGTATTAGCGCAAGTCAGAGCTCAGGTGGGAATTATGTGACAGCTAAAAAGCGAAGGAGAAATGCCTCAGTTCTGAATAATCTGTGATGCTTTGTGCTCCTGCTTTGGCCACTCCTAGGAAGGCTTGCCAAAAATGTCAAGAATTCACAAGTATGCCCAGCAAACAGGTTTTGTAACAACTGACCTTCTAGCTAGTAAGGTTAACATGCATTAAGTCGTAAACCAGTCATCAGAAACCTCTAAAACTGCCTATGGGAGCACGTAAAACCCGTGCTGGTTCTTGCCCTATGGGTGGGGCACAGATCTCCACAAGTTGGCTGGCTTGCTAGCTCAGCAGCACGGAATTGCAGCGGCATCAACCTCTGGTGTAATCCAGGCTAAGTGCTAGGAGTCACTGTGGTACAGCTCATCTGCTGAAGTAGAATCAAGAGTCAGGTGGAGGAAAAAAATAGTATTAAATACTTGGAAAAGTCTGTTTCAGCTACTATTGGACAATTCTTTTTTTTTTTTTTTTTTTCCTTTTTCATCTTTTAAAGTTTTTGGTATTACCAACTGCACCAAAAGTTTCAAGTTCCAAGTGCATCTGGTCTAAATTAGTAGCACTGTCGCTATCTTGACTGTTACACCTCTTCACCACCAGATTTTAAAAACAACTTTCATTTTTAAGAGAAAAAAAAAAAAGACAAAACATTATGGGGTGTTACGGTGTTAAGAAGTTCCCCAGAGGGCTCTAAGGTCACTTTCCTGCCAACCCAGTTAGCACTGGGCTACAAGCACTATTATTACTATAGTTCAGGTCGTTGCCTTTCTAATACAGTCTAAACAGCCATAAAAATATAACCAAATATTTAGGTTACATCTTAATAAAGTCTGGATTTTGCCAATGTTTTAAGAAGTAAGCCAGGATTTACACTTCCTGGAACCACCACCCACGGTGTTATGGATGTCAAAAAACCTGCGTGCCTTTTTAGGCTGGCATCTTGATATAAAGGAACAACAAAGGATTAACAAAAACATTTACTTCCAGCAGAAATTGTTTACAAGGAAATAATGCCATGGCTGCTAAGCAAATTGTTTGTGTTTACTACCAATTTCTTTCTGTTTATGGATTTAACAGCTATTTCGAGTTAAAAGGTCAGGAGGCCTTTTAGTCAGTCAAATTCAAGAACTACCAAAACCCTTTCCATTCTTTTCCTAAAGATGTTTCTCTTAATATTTTGAAATAAGTACAGTTTCAAATTTTTGGGGCCCTGAAAGGTTGACAGACATCATTTTGGCAAAGTAAGAGCTATTAAGGCAAGCAATCCTATGTATACTGCTTCTGACACTCAGTAAGGTGGTCTTAACAGGTCGGAAGAAAAAGAGCAAGGAATGGAAAACACTGAGAAAAGTATTGTAAAAATATGTAAATAGGTAAAATAACAAAATAACTACACCGATGAATCAGTCTGCAACAGCTGCACTAACCGGTCTACCAAGATTTACCAGAACAACTCTGCAGGCTGTCAGGTGAGCTCAGGCTTTCAGATTAGGGATGCACAACACATCAAGCACACTTGTAAATAGGTGTAGGCATGCCCTGAAGAGTCGGGGAGAAGAGAGAAAAACCAAGTGCAGCTGAGTGTATGCACGATGGGGGGAATAGCAGCGGCCTAGTACCAGTGCTGAACAATTCTTCAAGAGCCACACTTGAGAAATGTTGAAACTTCACACCCACCAACTTCCAACTGCCGGTCCTCTGCAGAAACAGAGCTGGGATGCTTCTACACACACCTACAGTCATTCACTGCAATGTAAAGCTGCAGCAGGTTAAAACACACTCGTGCCCTGTATTTGAAGATTTATTTTACTCGGAAAATGGTATCAGTTCACTCCAAAACCAGCATCAGAGCTGAGCAGTGAAAAAGTTAAACCACTCAAAAGAGATGAGAGATGCGGCTTACGGTAAGGAAAGGGTTGCAAAAGCCACACGCTTACCTTCTTCATCTCTTTGAAAATATTGTTTCAGAAACAATGCATTATCAATCAATTTAAAACTCCTTGTCGGTCATCCAGAATCAAAGGTAATGCAGTAATTTATGCCTGGCAACACCCTGATTAGTAACCTAAGCATCTCACCCAACAGGAATACTTCTCTTTCTACAGCTTGAAGTGCTTTACGACACAGATGTCTTTGCAGATAGATAACCAGGCTGTCTTTCATCCACTCTTTAGTGCCGCCTTTCACTACTCTAGCAACTGCAAACACTGAAGTATTTGCTGACTTAGTCAAGCAATATATATTCCGCTCATTTAATCATTCCTCAGAAGTAAGAAATCTCTTTAAGCCTTTAATCCTTTCTGCAGTACACTTAAGTGGTGAGAATTAACTTTTATTTTTCTTTTGAGTCACAGGGGCACGTTCCATGTAAACTGATGGAAAGACAAAGAGATGGAGATTCAGAGGTGATGCAGCTCTGCAGGCAGGTGCCTCGTCACAGAACAGCAGCATGTTATGAGGCCCAAATGCCTCATACAGTCTTTCACTTGCTGTAAAGAATCCCACACACACAGGAAGGCAGAAATGCAGCAACAGCAATCAGCACCAAGACTGATAAATAGATGGCTGGCCACGTCTAAACTGAAACCATGGAAGCTCACGGTGGGAAGGCATCACTTGGCTACCACATCTGAAGGAGAAAGGCAGCAGCTCCAGTAATAAAAAGAGGCATGAAGCAGACTTAACCACACGAGCATTTGCAAAGGCAGTGGGCACACCACTGGTTTTGGCTGCTGAGTTCAGAACAGCTACCCCGTGTGCTCAAGCATGCACCCATCACCACTCTGAACCACATCAGCTGGAACAGACAGAAAAACAACTAGTTGAGTCCTCATCTCCTGCTTACAAGCACGGTTATGAACAGGATGCATGCCAGTTTTATTCGATGCTTTTGCAGTCCTGCCCTGTGCAACTGCCCTCGAAAGAAGCACATCCCTGGCTAAGGCAGAAAAATGCAATCTTTCCACAGTGCAGTCTTTTGTTCAACTTCTTTCACGCTGCACCGTTTTCAATATATTCCATATTGGTTAGTATTAGCAAACTCTCCTCAAAGAGGAAAATGAAACCCTCCATCTGAATCAAGCAACAGCCACATACCGAGCAGGTCACTACAGTGAAGTAAATCTCCACTTTCCCATTTAAGAATCTTTCATTTCTACTGTACTGCCTGCAGAGGTGGATCCGGAGAGCCACCTCAAGCACTTCTCAGCATTTAAAAAGCAAGACAATCCTTCACCTATCTCTAAGTTCTTGCCACTTCTTAGCTAAAAAACTTAGAAAGAAGGACCTTACAAGGCCTCACACCCCAGCGAGTCAAAAAGCACCTGTAGGTTGCTGACCAGTACCTATTTTCTCACCCAAATGTGTATAGGTATCACTTTTACCTGAGACTTCACATTTCTACGGCCTTATTTTCTTCAGCATTAAATTGAGGTGAACCAATGATGAACTCCTCAGATATACTTGATCTTCCTTAAGGAATTCTACACGGCCTGCTCTAGAAACTTTCAGTGTCTACTGAAACGTAGATAAAGGGTGAGTTATATTTGCAACTTCTTGTTCAAACAGTGCAAAGTTACTTACCCCTTATGCAATAAAAGTGACATCTGCCAAGACCTTCAGCATAAAAACAACAGCTACAGTTGGAGGAGCACAGATATACCAATTTAGATTATAGATGCGCCTTCATAAAGACATGTGTGATCCTCCACCATATGCTAACCTGACATGGAAAAAAACAAAGTTTGGCACCTATAGAACAATATAAACTGTCTAACTTTTTCTTTGGCATCAATTCAATGATTACACAGCAAATCATGAAAAGTAGAAAGTATTTGTCTGAAGTATAACTTGGAGACAACAGTAAGCCATTCCACGCTTGGAAAATTCTATGCTCTGTTAATACCACGTTCACACTTACAGCAGCACCTTCCTAAAGGGGTGTATCCATTTAAGAAACATTTTTACACACATGAACGAAGTTACAAGTTTGAAGAGTTTAGAGAAGAAAGCGTGCTGCTCGGAACTGCTGGGATCATTCATGCAATTAAACAAGTCAAAAGTCTGTACAACTCAAGTACAGACCTGCAAAGAACCGGTCTCACTCAGACTGTATTTACATCCTACTTCTGCACAAAAGCTATACATTTGTGTATTGCAGCTCTTCAGTCACTCAGCATCTACTCCCACCAGACCTCCTGGTTTGAATAAGACAAGTCATGACGGCTTATCAATGAGAACACGGGGCCTGGCTGGCAGGCACGTATGTAAGCAAACAAACAGGAAAAAAGGAACATGGAAGCTTCTCCCTGCTTCACATGAATTTACAAACTAGAAAGTTTGCTAAAAGAAGTTACTGAAAGACAGAACATCTGGTGGTCTCGGAGGCCCGGTTAGCGCTACTTTCCCAACTAAACAGGCGTCAGTCTCGTGACTGACATATTTTCATCCACTTTTCATTTATCTGACACATCTGAAGCAATAAACTTGAAGATACTGTTCTTTTGGGGTGGAGGGAAAGTGACTATTAACCCATTTTCTTTGTAACAAATGCCTTACAAGAAGAAACATTTTATCAAAGACATCCACAGCACTTCCACCAGCTCATCTCTCTCCACGAATCCTAGAGACTTTATGTACTTGCTCCTACCTGAAAATCCTACAACAGAACTTCTTCAAGCACGACTTCATTTTCATTTCAACAAGACCACATGAAACTCCTCGAGAGTTCTTTAACCAAACAGCTGATACCATCAGCTCAGCGCTCACTTCTTTTCCTCTTAGTATTGCCACCAGAATGACTTCTAACTGAAACCACACAAACAAGGAGGCCAACCAGCAGTAAATACCAACTATTTCTGAACCAAGCAACCCGTGCCCCAAACCACGCTATAAATAGCCGAGCCATGTGCCCGCCGTGCCCCTTCTCCCCATGACTGCAGCCCAGCAGAGGCGAGGACACGGCCCTTGTTCCGCTGCTGCCTTTTGCCTCAGAGCAGCAGCGCAGCAGGGAGGACCACCTCAGTGCCCCCAGAGCTGCTACTGCCAAATCTCATTTCCACAGCCAATCTCAAGGGTTCATCTGTTATTTCCATCGCATTCCTCTTGTTACTGTTGCTTGCTATCGTTTAGCCACATTTTATCTCATTTCATAACTTTTTCCCTAATTTTTTTCTTTTTCTCTCTCCTTTTGGCACTCTCTGATGTGGGATATTCTCAACAGAGCTGTGCAAATGCAAACCCAGCACATTCACCCACCCTCCGTAACTTCTTTGCACACCTTCCCAAAGGGAAGTTTCCCTGGTCAGAACAGTGCTGGTAACCATGCTGGGTCCCACAGCTCAGAAACAGCCAGAGGAAATGACATCCCCATCCACGAGCAGGACGGGAGTGAGAAAACTCAGCAGGATGCGGGACGCCTATGCATCCACTTACATACAGCATAGCAGTTTGCTGCAATTTAAAGCAGTTGTGAAACACACTGAGAAATGCCAGTCAAAAACCTACAGATCAGCATCTTCGCCAGCAAGACGTTCACTTGTCCAAAGCAAAATTCTCACAGCAACACACGTGTTACTTTCAAAGATGGCATTTCTCACCCAAACACACAGCTGTACCCCCGCACACGTACCCCGGGAGGCGGCCCAGCTCCCAGCCCCACAGGGCACTCCCCAGCTCCCCCTGAGTGGGCACACGGCCAGGCAGGGCCTCCAGCCGAGAGGCCTACAGCTGAGGCTGGGCACCAGCAGGTCACAGGGCCAGGCCCGCGTGCCTCCGGCCTTCTGTACCGCATCCACCTCCACATCGGTTATCGGCTGTTTTGCGGTGGGCTGCTTTGACACACAACGGCAACTCCGGAATGCCTTGGAAACACAGGCCAGGAAAATGGAGAACAACAACAAAAAAAAAAACCAACAAAAAACAAACTTGGAGCTGAAGCACTTTGCAGAACAGGAAACCCTTTCTTGTCAACTCTCCCAAGCAGCTGCTACAGAACGTGGGAAAAAGAAAGTTACTGCTTACTGAAAAGATGCGAAAATAAATGACAGCACTGAGCACACGGTTTGTTAACACTGGAAGGAAAATTCATCAAGTCAGTACTCAGTGAATTACCACTACAAGGCAATACGAAAGCTTATTCTTGGGATAGTTCTTCAATCTGCAGATGTCAAAGTACCGTAAACATGAAGCAAGTGTTAATAATGAAATACATAATTAGCAGATAAGCATCGAGGGGAGCCCTGTGCGACTGCTTTCAGTCTGCCTCAAAGCATGCAGCTTGCTGATGGTACTCACGGAGATATAAATATTGAAGGCCTCTGAATGGGGAAGATTATATAACAGAGGCAAGAACCGTTTTTAAAGATTAAAGAAAAATAATTAGAAAATCAGAGTAAACATGGATATTTGCCAGGGAAAGCAAATTATAGGCAGAATAGGCAAACAGGCAGGAAAACCTTGGAAAAGCAGCAACTAGGCCAGCAAGTATGAACAGAACCAGTTGCCCAGCATATCAACTTTTGCGTTTTTCTAACTGCAGCAAGGGTGTGTGTCACCTGAGCGGGCAGCCCACAGCACAACAGGAAGGTACACTACCTGAGCTCCATGCAGGTAATTGCAAAGGGAGGGAAAAAATGGAAAAGAAAAAGAAGCCCAGAGGGGAAGAAAAGGAAGACAGGAAATCACAGCTGGATTGACTTACGAGGTGCTTTTCAGAAAGAGCACAGCTTAACTAACTGTAGAGCACAGAGCAGCAGCCGAGCAGAGCAACATCTGAGGGACTTAAGTATCATGGCGGTAAGGAACCAGAGAACAGAAGTCTGCCTTTAAGGAGAAAGATGCACTACAGATAAAATGTGTGGCACACAAAGAACACCGTACAAAGCAGGATCTCTGCCACATGGCCTCCCAAGAGAGCAGACAGCCCAGCATTTAATTTACACTGGCCAGAAGACCTCGGAGTACAACCAGGAGCACTGCATCTTTATCTCGAGAGACAGAAACTGCGTGACCTCCGACTGCCATTATTCTGTTAAACACTCTACAGCATCCAGGCCAATGAAGGGCTTCAGGAGGAACGTGGAATCTGCCTTTAATTAACGCTGCTCATCGTGGGGCTGCGCATGTACCATCGCTCAGAGCCCCCTTGCTGCTGCCGAAGCCACAACACAAACCTCTCACATGGATCAAAGAGCATTCGGCTGAGAACGGTCACGGCAGACATCACATACCCGACATCTGCAGGGACAGCCAAGAATTTTGCACCTTCCTGAACATGACTCTGCAGTAGATAAATGCAGTTGCAGCTTGTGGCGATGCCAGTCACAGCTAATTATAGCTTTATTGAGACATTTTGGCAAGAGCCGAAGGAGTTCAAGCAAGCAGCTTGTATTGGGGTTGTGTTCCTGCCCTGCTGCTGACAGCGCATGACTTTGGCACATTGTGCATACACTCGGCCCCTCTCCTACTAGCTCACCTCTGACACCCACTGCTCTCCAGAGGGACGCTGGGGAGGCGGGGTGCAGGAGCGGCCTCTGGAGAGGCAGTGAGGGCAAACACAGCTCTGCTGCTGGATACTGGCAGAACTGCTCTGGACCCAAGGAACATGTTTTCCTCCAGAGCACTCTGTGAGATCTGTATCAGCAATGAAAAAACACCCAGTGGAGTCTCATAAATACCGTGCAATGTTCTTGTTATATGCAGCTAAGCTAGTTACTCTTCACATCGTATTTACCTGATATCGTGAACAAAATATAGAATCATAGAATAATAAGGTTGGACAAGACCACTAAGATCATCTAGTCCAACCATCAACCCACCACCACTGTGCCCGCTAACCATGTCACGAGCAAATCTTTCACCAAATCACTGAAGCTAAAACACAAACCACATCTCCCCTGCGCTCACGGCCACTTCCTTTGCACTCCTACATGGGGAGCAGCCCTTGGTGAGGAACGGCAGTGCCACCACTCCCCTCCTAGAAGGTTTGCCTGATGTTACCACTGCAAGTACGGCTAAGGAATTGACTTTCCTCCTAACTTGGAACAAAACCGAAGAAAAATAAAACAACCACAACAAAAGAGATAAGTGGTTCCTGCCGTTAAATAGACTTAAGACTCTCGACCAAGACGGTACTTTCAAGGAAAGGAACAGAAAGAACGGAGCTGCCAGGAAGGAAGAGGAAGGGAAGGAGACCCAGGAGGAAGCGCTCCCTGCCCGGAGCACGGCGCTGGGAAGGACCCACGAGGGGCTCCCGGCACTGCGGGCGGTTAAGATTTACAACCGAGATTTCCTCGTGAACAAAGCCGGAGCAGCACCGCGGCGCAGGCCGCGCCGCCCGCTGTTATTAGCGTTAATACGAGACGCGCATCCCGGAGCGCCCGACCGCGGTGGCTGCAGGCCAGCACTTCACAAGTTCCCTAAACCACAAGATCGCTATCGGCGCCCTCGCAACGCGCCCCTCGGCCCCGGGGCTGCGGAGCGGACTCCTCCCGGCCGGGGCCCACCCGGCCGCCGCCATGTCACGCCCCTCCGGGCGGCGGCGAAGAACCGGGGCCGGGGGGCGGCGCTCCCCCCGCGGGCCGGGGGCGCAGCGGGGCGCGGGGAGGGGGCCGGGGTGGCGGCGTTACCTGCAGCTCCGCCCGCTCCGCCTCCCACTCGGCGCGCTCCGCCTCGAAGCGGCCCCACTCGTGCTGCAGGAAATGTAGGATGCCCGGCACGCTGTACTGAGCCCGCGACGCCGACACCG
>PPHD01014765.1:0-10138 GCA_002909625.1 Bambusicola thoracicus | reverse complement strand
CCTTTTTTTTTTTTTCTTATACTGCCCTTCAGAGTCTGAAAGTGAAGCAGATTTTGCTTGATGTGTCAGTTGCTTCGTGGATTGTTTAAGTTACAAACAACTTTGCAGTAAATTTACAGTCGGAAATACACTTCACAACAAAAAATATCTTGTCTCCTTGTTGAGCAAACCTAATGCAAATAACATAATAGTTACATTAATATAATTGGAAGAACCTATCCAGAACAGCAGTACAATGAATAAATTATACGCAATTAGCACAGTTATTCATTTACGTCTTTGTTTTAATGATTTTTTTAAACGATTGTATCATCAGACAAAACATTTAGGTCATGAGAAAATATTTCCAACAGTATGGATTTTGAAAGTTAGTTGGAAGAAGGCATGTTCAATGCTATGACTTTTCCAATGCTGGGGCAGTTGAAACAGTGTGTTGTAGTGCATGTATTAACCAGTTACTTATGCAAAAAGACATAGTGAAGTAGGAAGTGAGTACAAACATTCAGGGCAGTAAAAATGCAGAATACTGACACGTGGCTGAAAAATGTACTTTTTTTGTAATGCTCTTTTAGTATCACACAAAACTAGCAACTCACTTTGAATCATTCTTTGTCAGCAACCATACTTCTGACCATATGAAATTATTAAATTTAATACAGTCTTCCAGTTGGAAGAGATATTAAGAGCTCATATCAAATGCTCAGATTTTGTTAGCTTTGCTTGTTATTTAAGATAGTTCCAAGGTACTGCACCAGTATCATATAGGGATTTTGTTTTAAAATTGATTTGTACAGAAACATGCAAATAGTAATGCATGAGGGCTCCATATATTTGATTATAATTTGATATACTATTGATAGAGCACACCAAGCTTTTTTTTTGTTACATTTTATGCTGAACTGTTCCATTTTCTTGCCTACCAACTGCCATTACCGTTCTCATGGCTTATGATATAAAGCCAGAAAGTGGAGAACGTAAAAATGTCTTTACTGAAAACATATATTTATGAAAAACATACTTATAGATAGACATATCTATCTACATATAATTAAGATTACATGGCATTTATATCAGCATGAAATGTAAAAAAAAAAAAAAAAAGTTCCCCAAATACCCCACGATAGTAGGAAAACACTGTTAACTGTCACAATACACTCTTACACCAGTTTTGCATAAGGCTTCTGTTTTCCTGATGAACGGGACTAAATTTTTAAGTAGGTCTCTGTATACATTTCAGTCATAATAAGTGCTTTATGTCACAATATATTCTTAATAAAATAAAAACTCTCGTGCTGTAATTAAAGATAGCTAGTTACCGTTTAGACAAAAATGACCTTTTAGAGAATAGGCTGTGTCTAAAGTATAAGAAGAATTAAGGTGCTTCCGTATTTTTCCTTTCATTCTTAAAAAGTACCACACATAAAGAGCTGCAATAATTGCTTGTGGACATGCTTTTCTTTGGCTTTTACCACATTTTTAATTGCAAGTGACCCTCCATTACAGAATTTTATATTCATTACTTGATTTTGTAAAAATTGTATTTTAAAACTCAATGAAGCAAAATGTCAGATTTCCTTTGTCACAGCTACACTTTTTTCTCTTCTTTTCAGAATTTCCATTTGCATCAAGCAATAACTGCAAGCAACAATAAATTTAAAGCTAGATTTTTGCATGTTGTAAACTGGGTAGGACCAGAGTTACTGACAGAACCAGCTGGTAATGCAAGATTAGCAAATTCTTTGTATTCCAACGCGTTGCCATCTAATCTGTCCTGTTTCCTCCGACACATACTAACACAATGAAGCTGGACAATGGTTCAACAGCAAGTGCATGTGATAGTTCTGGCAAGACTATTTCTGTTTCGAATAAGCACATATTTTATCCATGAGGGACTAGAAAAGCAGGGCCTTTTTCTTCAGGTCATTCCGCTTCCAAAGTGCCAGGCGATCAAACTCCTCAATGCTCATTTTGAAGACTTCCTGGAACTCCTCAGGGGACAAATGTCTCTTCAAAATGAAAACACAAAGGTATCATTAAACTCTTCTGTGTACAGGAATACTTTTACCCGTCTTAAGTTTTAAAATACATCACAAAATAATGCATTTGGAATTACATTTGAATTCTCCAATTCCGGAAAAAAAAAAAAAAAAACATGCATCAAAACCACATTAGCTTACAGCAGCTGGGAAGTGAAATTGTTAATGTCAGTGAATTTCGGAAAAAAATAAGAATAAAAATCTTTCCAAGAGTCCCAACTGAGTGGAAGTTGCAATCTTTAGGAAAAGGATGTGTTTACACATGGTACGTGATAACAGTGCACACTGAGACAAATGTAAGCTACTCCAGGATTTTAAAGAGACCGATATCAACATAAAATCAGAGTTGGATTTGTTTTCTTTGATCTTTAATTAGAGCAGTGGACACAGCACTGGTCTGCTAATAGCAGTCTTGTACAAAGGAGAGAGCACACTGCTAAATTCTTAAATCCAGAATGCTATTATTCAGGGGATAGAGTCATATCAGAAAGCCAACCCTGATAGAGCTTTTTTGAAACGCCAAGAATTATGTTTTTATTCAACATTTCGTATGTTTATATATACAAAGATAAAAGGGGAGAATAACAGCATGAAGAAGTGGAAAGAGATGGGATTATGAAAGTGTATAAAGTTTGTCTAGCAACTAGTAGTATATGCACACATATATTGTGTGAATTACAAAACAATATTGTATAAAATTCTTCTGATAACTGTGGGCTAACACTTCCTCAAACATTTTAGCTTTATCAGTGAATGTTCTCTGTTTCCGCTGTGTTAAGTGCACATAATCTAAAATGTAGTGAAAATTACAACTTAAAGGTTTTTTTTTTTTTTTTTTAAGGATGGTTTCTCCTTTTCCATATAGCTTTCCTTGAAGATATTCTGTTATCAGCCAAAATTAGGGCATGGAGCATGCTAACACATTCTGGTAGTACCACAGTGGTTTAACTGACAACAGAGGACACGACTGCACTGCCACTTTATGACCAAATTTAAAACAAAATTGTACTTTCCACTTATTAACAATGAATTTGCAATGCAAATTACACAAGGAAAATTAATGAAATTGTTTTTAAGATATCACTACATTGAATTACCTTGAATGGTCATTGTGGGCCCTCCTGGTTTCTTAAAAAAGGACAGACTTTTTTCCCCTTGAGATTCCACATATTCAGAGCAAGAGTGACTAAGAGTTTGGAACGGAGCCTTCATTTTTCTCTTGACCAATGAGAACAACCCAACATAAGCACTACACTTAGCATGGAACAAATGCACCATGCATATTTGGCAGAGCAGATCCTGTTTTGCATGGAAATGAGCAACATCTGACAATGTATTTTAGCAACAATTTCTGACAATTTAATTCTATGGGGTCTGGAAAGAAAAAGTAACTCCTCCTTGCACTATTTTTTGTTCATATTTTTCTGGTTATCTAGTAGACAAGTTCTAGCAAGCTTAATTTCTCTAAGCGGGAATAATGTCTATGGTCAGTGGGGTTGAAAAAGAAGTCTGGATTAGCAATATGGATCATATCTTGTTTTATCTTTCTTCTAGACTGTAGGCTATACTTGAAATGACACCTCAAGAGAAATTAGTGAGAAACTGTTACTCACACCCTAGAAGAAAATCAGAAAGTTTATAACCGACAGGTAAAACTGCTTTTACCATGATTCAGAAACATAGGAAAAGTAAAATTTTAAAAGGAATGTTTTCATCTTTTTTTTTTCTTTCTTTTTTTTTTTTTTTTCTTGAGATACACTACAAAATTTCTTCTTGGGAACTGCTATAATCTCATCAGATCTCCTTCAACAGTAAAAGTAAACTCAGAGACAGCCAGCAGGTGCTACGTCAGCGCACAGGTCCTTCCTGTGATATGCTGGACATTTGCTACATCTCACCTCCCTAGTCTCAGTGCAAGCTCTAGTGTTCTCTCCAGTCATTTTGCTTTGCCCTCAGAGCTGATGAGCTTTCAATCCACATAACTCTATTCAACCCAATATAAATTAGATGTGCTCTTTATTCTTCTGCATATACCTAAATGACATCATTCCTTGCCTACATTAGTTTTCTAATTCTTTTTAAGTTTGCCTTTACACCAGCACCTTTTTTTTTTTCTCCTCTCTCACAGAAGTTCTCAGCTTGTGCAGCCTTGTCCAAAAGCAGCTGAGAATTTCCAGTGCAAGGATACCAGCTAGCAGCAGAGATTGAGATGAGGAAAAGATGAGCTCCCTTATTTCCACCTTCCATCCCACTTTGCTTCTAATTCTCCTTGTCTCAAGGACTATGCTACCAGACTGCAATATTAGCAAAGTTTCTTACTCCATCAATGCATTACTCACAATCAAAATTAATTCCAGAAGGCAAAATTAATTCAAAATTGGTTTGAACTCTATCTGAGGATACTCATCTGCTCCCAGCATACCATAATTCCCACTGTTTTCCCTGCATCTCAGAAACATCACTGTCTTTTTTTAAACATCTTGGGCTCCAGCTCTAGGACTAACCCTAGAAGCAGCAATGATTACAGTTCTCTGCAGATTTTAGAATAACCCTTGATCTCAGAGAGATGTCATCAAACTGGCAATACTTCAGATGAAAGTAACAAAAGGAATCACGGGTTGCTGAGTTTGATTTATGAGGAAAGACTAAAAGGCCTAAGTATGTAAAAGCATAGCCAAATCACGACTAAGGGAAAATATGGTAAATGTCTACAAGTACTTAAAGGGTCTAAACACCATGGGAATAGGCCAGTGTGGGAAGGTTATGTTCATGCTTTTCTTTATGTGACATTAAATTTTGTCTGCACTGTTCTTGGACTTTCTTAAACCTTATAACTTTTGGACAAAGTTCTTCCTGAAAGCAGAGAATATAGGGCTAAGAAATTTTAGACTGTGTTTTTTTCTTAGTTTTTTGAATATTAATTGGTCTTAGCCGAAATATTTTCATGCAGAAGCATTGCCTTGTCTCATTACTCAAACAAAAGAAAGGAAATTGAAAATTGTACATAGAAAACAAAGCAAGATATTAATCCTGAGGTATGAGAGAAAGCATGTACAAGGCCAAGAACGTGAGTTTTGATTTCTTTTTTCTTGTTTTCAAGTTTTGGATCAGCTTAAAATACCCATATCCAGCTAAGTTAATGGTGCATTATTGAGCCATTAAATGAATGGCTCAAGTTTTAGTAAAATTAACATTCTCCTATTATTATTATTATTACTAGTGCTGGCCTTGTTTCTAAGGTAGTCTGGGTGATTTACAATATGCCAGGAACAAGTTCCTAATTCCCTTTGGGAAAATTTAACCATATTCAGACAGCTGAATTCAATCTACTTCTCTGTTCTTCATCTGTGGCAAAGCTGGGCAGACTGTGGACACCGGGAATCATAGAATCATAGAATTGCTTAGATTGGAAAAGACCTATAAGATCATCAAGTCCAACCACAACCCAACCATACTACCCTAACTCTAACAACCCTCTGCTAAATCATGTCCCTGAGCACCACATCCAAACAGTTTTTAAACACTATCAGGTATCATGACTCAATGACCTCCCTGGGGAACCCATTTCACAGAATCACAGAATGGCCTGGGTTGGAAGGGACCTCAAGGATCACGAATCTCCAACCCTCCTGCCAGACAGGGACACCAACCACCACTGCTTAACAACCCTTTCTGTACAGAAGTTTTTCCGGATATCCAACCTAAACCTCCCCTGGCACAACTTGAGGCCATTTCCCCTTGTTCTGTCACCTGTCACCACTGACAAGAGAGCAACCACACACTCTCATTGCTATCACCTTCCAGGTATTTGAAGAGAGCAATAAGGTCTCTCAGCCTCCTCTTTCCCAGACTAAACAGCCCCAGTTCTTTCAGTCACTCCTCATAGGGCATACTCTCCAAGCCCTTCATAAGCGTTATTGCCCTTCTTTGGACCTGCTCCAGCATCTCCATGTCCTTTCTGTACTGAGGTGCCCAAAACTGAACACAGTACTCGAAGTGAGACCTCACCAGTGCTGAGTACAGGGGCAGGATTACTTCCCTAGTCCAGCTCACCACACCATGCCTGATACAAGCCAGGATGCTATTGGCCTTCTTGGCTACCTGGGCACACTGCTGGCTCATATTCAGCCGACTGTCCATCAGTACACCTTTCCATCAGGCAGCTTTCCAGCCACTCTTCCCCAAGCCCGTAGGATTGCCTGGGGTTGCTGTGACCAAAATGTAGGACCTGACATTTGGCCCTACTGAAACTCATACAGTTAAGCTTGGCCCATCAATCCAGTCTATCCAGCTCCCTCTGTAGCGCCTTTCTACCCTTCAGCAGATCGACATTCCCTCACAACTTGGTGTCCTCTGCAAACTTACTGAGGATGTACTCAACCCCCTCATCAAGATCATTGATAAACATGTTGAATATGAGTGGCCCCAGTACTGGGCCTTAGGGGACACCACTTGTGACCAGCCACCAACTGGGTTTATCTCCATTGACCACAACTCTTTGGGCCTGGCCATCCAGCCAATGCTTCACCCAGCAAAGCATATGCCCATCCAAACTGTGGGCAGCCAGCTGCTCCACGAGAATGCTGTGGGGGACAGGGTCAAAGGCTTTAATGAAGTCCAGGTTGACAAACATCAACAGCCTTACCTTCATCCACTAAGCAGGTCACTGTGTCATAGAATGAAATAAGGTTTGTCAAACAGGATCTACCATTCATAAACCTATGTTGACTGCGCCTGATCCCCAGGTTGACCTTTAATTGATCCATGATGGCTCCTGAGATTATCCATTCCATATCCTTCCGTGGCACCAAGGTGAGACTGACAGTTCTGTAGCTACCAGGATCATCTTTCCAGCCCTTTTAGCAGACGGGTGTCACATCTGCCAGTCTCCAGTCCACTGGGAGATCCGCAGTTAGCCAGGACTGTTGAAGAATGATGGAGAGTGGCTTGGCAACCACATCCGCCAACTCCCTCAGCACCCTAGGGTGCAATCCATCTGGCCCCATGGACTTGTGAGCATCCAGCTTTTGGAGCATGTCCAAAACCATCTCAGCATGGATTACGCAGAGCCTACTCTGTTCCCCATCCCTATCTTCCAGCAGAAGTGGCTGTATGTCCAGGGAGCAGCTAATCTTACTATTAATACTAGTAAGTCAAGTAATACTTACTATTATTACTAGTCTTACTGAGGCATTAAGTAACTCAGCCTTATCCTGACCCTTGGTTACCATGTTCCTCTCTGTGTCTAAAAGGGAATGAAGATTCTCCCTAGCCTTCCTCTTACAGTTGATGTATTTATAGAAATATTTATTGTTGTCTTTTACCTTAGTGGCCAAGCTCAGTTCTATCTGGGCTTTGGCCTTTCTAATTTTCTCCCTGCACAGCTTCAGTGTGTACTTGTAATCATCATAAGTTCCTTGCCTCCTCTTCCTTTCTTTTGTTCCTGAGTTCCAGACAAAGGTCTCTGTTCAGCCAGACCAGTCCCCTTCCCCCACGACTTGGGGATGGTCAGCTCCTACACCTTTAAAATAACTTCCTTAAAGTATTCCTAGACTTCCTGTGCTCCAATTTCCTCCAGAACTACCTCCCAAGGAACTCCTCAACCATGGTCCGAAAGAGACCAAATTCTGCCCTCTGGAAGTCCAAGGTGGCAGTTCTGTTGACTCCCTTCTGTGGTTCAACAAGGATTGAAAAATCTATCATTTTGTGATCACTTTGCCCCAGGCAGCCTCCAACCTTTACATTGCCCAGAAGTACCACAGGACCAGACCAATGTCCCTTTCTGCCCTCACTCTGAACTGGCTGTGTTTTGATTATCTCAAATTAGAAGTTGCACAGTAGTGTTAACAAGATGCTGCCTGAAAGCCTTGCTAAAAGATTATGTAAATAACTTAAAGACACTAAAATGTCTGCTAAACTGGAGCTTGCAACATCAAACATTTTTAGTATATTTATGAGTTAATTTATCACACTAGAACAAACTACTGCATCATATTGTTTTAAAACAGTTATATTAATCTGAGGCTTGTAAAGTCAGTAGCATTCAGTCTTGTCCTGGATAGCACTTTGTGCCAGCTTGCATGGGAAATCAGAAAAAGATGGCCAGACTCAAGTTCAATGAGGTACAACAAACATAACACCTCACTGGCATGTTACCTAAAATACGGTACAGTGCTACATGAGAAGGGTAGCCATACCTCAGTCATAATTACATGGCTAGCTCTCCTACAGCGTACATACAGAGTGGAAGAATTAAAAAACAAATTTCTTAATGGTACGATACAGACGTATGTAATCAAGGACGGTGCTAAACCTCTCCGATGCACTGCAACCTAGTAACAATAATAACAGAAAATCCTTGTGTCCAGTGATCATTAAAATGAGTGGTACAGATATGTGCTCATTTTTGCATTTCCCTGAAGAAAAGTAATTAATTGCACATTCAAATACTTGCTACACAGTGCTAACTCAGAAAGAAGTGATGCTTTTTTGCTGTAAATTAACAAGGCTTGTGTCTGTTCTCTGCTATGTTAAAGAGCCGCTAATCATTCTAAATAGAGTTATAACGTTTATTTAATTCAGCAACACTTCTTTTATACAACAATAACTGTGCTTTTAATGACATTCAGAAGTCTTCAAAACTAATACTGGCATTAGCATGAATAAGTCACAGTAACGGAAAATTGCAATTAACCTACAACTGCACGGCACTAAGCTGTGACCAGGTCATGCTGCACAAGCATGTTTATTCTGTGGCAGTAATTGGATGGGAGTCCACAAGTGAAAATCTGCTGATGTAGGAAATTCAGATATCATACTTCCTCATGAGTCAATACCAAACCAATGAGCCAACACACTGGATGGCAGGAGGTGATGAGCTGAAGAAAAAAAGAAAAGAAAAATCGAAGTCCTAATTCCTAGGGGTTATTTAAAGCTTTCCAGTTTGATTTGGTTTTCATTTTTGTTTTCATTTTAGTTACCTTATGTACATAGGAAGTGACAGCTAAACATAACATTGCCTTTGATGGAATCCATAGCAACTCTGAAGTACTCCATTGTACAGAGTGTGGTTTTAATAGTTTCCCACTTCGACTATTTTTTGTTTTGACTCCTTGTAACTCCTTTGACTCCTTGACTTCAAAACCTCTAATCCACAAAATCTAAAAGCAAAAGCTATAGGATCTCTTCTAGAGTCTCCAAAATATAAAATACCCAAAATATGCTGGGATTTATTAGGAAAACGTTATCCACAGGTAAGCAGGCATTCATGTAAATAACCACATTTTAGCTCCTTAGGGTATTGCAGAGTCTGTACAAGTGAGGTGTAATATTTATTCTTGCATTACAGTTTAGGATATTAGAAGTATCTCAACTGCATACATTCAAAATAAAAGTGGCCTACTCCCTCCTTCGTTTTTCCCCCTTTCCTTCCCTACTCCCATTCCCTTCTCCGACGCCTCTAGAATTTTGACCAAATATAACTTTCAGATGTCTAAAAATAAATTTTTGGAAAAAATTCTCAGTGACCTACTGAATTTCAAATCCTTATTTTGCATCCAGAACATTTGCACTCCTTTCTGCTGCATTGCTGGGGTTCAGCAGACTCTTCAAAGGCTTCTTCTAAGCCTACCATGTGGCTAATTACAGTTTTGTAATTAGTCATGTGCCATGTTCCCAAGGGAGTACTGAAACTATCAAGCAGTTAAACTTCATGATCAATAACTATTTCAAACTATTAAGTAATGATTACACGATGGGGGTTGGGGGGTTTAAGAAAAAACAAAAGTTGCTACCTAATGAATTATAAGTATGTTAAAATAATGAGGGCAATTGCACTTACACTCAGTGATATCAATACCCTACATATAATGTCTTACTACACGGTAGGATACAGTAGAACCACTCTGAGGATAACCTGTGCCATTATTCCATCATTCAACCAAATGAACTTTTTCATACTGCCCATTACATATGTCATTGCCCTCAACTTACTGCTGATAAAAATGTTCTGTCATCAAAATGTGATTCATAAATAAAACTAAATCTGTGAATTCATAGTGAATTAGGGAAATATATAGATCATTTTAGACATATAAGTGCAG
>PPHD01014763.1:0-16499 GCA_002909625.1 Bambusicola thoracicus | reverse complement strand
TTTATTAGTAATAATAAAAACAGTATCTGTATCACCTAAATACAGAGTTTTTATCCTTTTCATTTCAGGCCAAGCCACCTTGAATTACCTCATATTCATATCCTTGTAGATAAATAATTTGGTTCAACTGACATTGGGTAACTTGTTACTTTGAGGTTACGTGTACTGAACCTGTAACCAGCATTAGTCAACTGTGATCAATGTGAACTCTTAGTATACATGAGAAACAAAGATAGCACGCTGGACTTTAAGTTTCTCAAGATTGTATCTTCAATGACCTACACATTACACACAGGTGGATAAGCCTCCTATTCCTCCCTGCATACTTTTCCATCAAGTTGACAGTATATGTTTTACCATATAAAGAGGAATGTGTGAACTGTTTTCTCTTTCTGGATTAATATTTCCAAATAACCCATTTCATTCCAAACACAATTACCATGTGGTCTTTCTAATTGTGTAAAACCATGGAAATACTTGAGACATTAGTTGTCTGTGTGTTCTGCTATTGAATGTTCTTGCATCCAGCTTTGCCTGACTTATGTTTTTCCTCACTTTGTACACAGGCTGGTTTAGCAGGAGCTCCAGCCCGGGCTGTTTCAGCTGTAAAGAATATGAATCTGCCAGAGATCCCAAGAAATATTAATATTGGTGACATCAGTATAAAAGTGCCAAACCTGCCCACTTTTAAATAACATGGCTCCTCCAGGTAAAACCAAGGGAAAATGTCATAGAGGTTTACCGCGTACTTGTTTACTAAATAAATGATATGTCTAACTTTTAGTATTTGAGTAAAACTCAAGGTACTGTATAAGCGTTATTTGAAAAATCAATGTGTGGGGTTGAACATTGCTTTTGTCTTGTTTGTGAAATTAAAGGAAATGGGTAGTTCCTGTGTGATTTCTGAGTTAACATTCCTATGCCCTTGTAAGGCATATCATTGTGTTTCGGCTGCTGCAGTGTTTTGGGAAAGTATAACCTATAATGCTGAGTTTTTTGTATATTCACTAAGGTCTATAATTAGTGCAGTCTTTAACTACTTCTGTTGTTTGTCATGATTATTTAAGTGCAAATATTGCATGAAAACGTAAGTCTCTTGTTTAAATAAAATCATAGCAAACTGGACTTCTAAATATGTGTTTGTCTAAAACCTACTCTTTGCAATAAATCACTTTTATTTCCTATTCACTGAGCCAGTTCACCATACATAAATGCTGTTGTAGCAAATATTAATGCTGTTTCAATCTTTGAAGGAATTACAGTATTGTATTGAGTGCATTGGCTCTTTACATTTCTCACAAAATCTATTCATTATTATTCTGAAGGAAATACTGCCTTTACTGAAGGTTTTCTGACTTCTGTTTACATATAAATGTTGAGAATGTACTTACACAATCTGATAGACTTCACCTGATGGTCTGACTTTATTCTCAGAGAAGGGGGGACCCAAATGGATGCCCGCAGTTGCTTGTGTATGTTGTGGGAAGTACAGAACGGGTTGTGATCATTGGGCAGCTTAGAACTGAAAATGTAAGCGTATCAAGTAATGTAATAAAGAAAAGGACTTTAGAAGAATAATTAAAAATATACTTTAAAAGGGCCTCTGTTCATGATGAAATTTGCTGTTCTGAACATCAAGAATTAAATACATGAGTTATTGACTGTTGTCATGACCTTGGAAAATCTTAAGTACTATCACTTTTGTGTAAGTTGCTCAGCTCTTAAACTCTTCTGTGAATTAAAAAGGTAAATAAAGGTAGTGATTGATTTTTTATAGTCACGCTTTTAAGCTCTGTGTGATGTACAAAAATGTTCAAATGAATAATAAAAATATCATTGGGATATTCAAGAGTTTCTGTAAAGTTTCTTCTCCAAAAACATGTATGCAGTTGTAAGCTTATATGAAAATACAGTAATATTGCATTAAGTACAACAGATTTCAGCACTGGTCTGATAGGCCCTATTTTAATTTAGCATTGTGGATATTATGTAAGTGAAGCATTTCTTTGAGTTGTATGTCAGACATATCCCATAGGATAAATTTACAATAATATCGCATTCTCGGCTTGATAATTTGTAACTGCTGTTGGTGTTTTTTGAGAGCACCTGTGGGAGGGAAAGTGAGAAAGAGATTAATCTGGATTATGATATCTGGTGCTCTTGTGTTTATATGGGACTTCCCATGTTCTTGTTTGTGCATGTTGCCCGTTATTCTGTTGCTGGACGTCACTGAAAAGAGCGTGGCCACATCCAGTTGACACCCACACTTGTAGGTGTTGATAAGATCCCCTCTTAGACGTCCCCTCCAGACTGAACATTCCCTGGTTACTCAGCCTTTCCTCACAACAGAGATGCTCCCGGCCTCTCATCGTCTTTGTGGCCCTCTGCTGGACTCTTTCTAGACCTTCCCTGTTTTTTTTTTCAACCGAGGAGCCCAGAACTGGACACAGTATTCCAAATGTGGCCTCACCAGCGCAAGAGTAGATGCCGAGAATCACCTCACTTACCTGCTGGTCGTGTTCTTTTTAATGTGCTCCTGGATACCATTGGCCTTCTTGGCCACAAGGGTGCGCTGCTGGCTCATGGTCATCCTGTTGTCCATCAGGATGCCTAGATCCTTCTCCGCAGGACACCTGGCCTGTACTGATGTGTGGAGTTATTCCTGTGTAGGATTTTACACTTGCTGTTTTTAAACCTCATCAGATTCCTTTCCATTCAGCCCTCCAGCCTGTCCAGGTCTTGCTGAATGGTATCACAGTCTCAGCCAAGGAGAAGTCTTCCTTTCTCCAGTGACTCTCTTATCTCCAGCGTCTGTTTTTTGGATGACCAGCCTTAGCAGTAAAGACTGAAGCAAAGATGGTGTTCAGTAACTTTGTTCTCCCAGTGTCCACCATTATGAGAGCCACCACCTCAGCAGCAGCCTTTGTTTTGCTATTAATGTTTCTTGCTTCTTGTTCTTGACCTCCCTTACCAGATTTAGTTCTAAGTGCGCCTCAACCTTCCTTGCTGCAGCCATGTGTTCCCTGACAGTGTTCCTGTATTTCTCCAAAGTGTACAGACCCTTCTTCCGTATCCCATGAACCTCCTGCTTCCACGTGAGTTCTTCCATGAGATCCTTGCTCATCTCATGTGGGTATCCTGTCACCTTTGCCTGATTTCTTACTCTTAGGTACACGTTGAGCTTGAGCATGGAAGAAGGTCTGAAATTTAACCAGCTCTCTTGGGGCCCCCTTACCCTCCCGTGTTCACACGGGATTTCAGAGGCCAGAACCCTGAAGCCCAGGGTTGCAGTCTTACTTATTGCACTGTTTCTTCCATGCCAAGTTCATTTTCAGACTTACAAGTTCACATATTTAAACAAGTAATTCTTTACAGTGAAGTCTTTTCAGGCTTTACTTGAATCAAACATTTTTAAAAATCCTTACGGAAAATCTGCCTGAGAACGTGAGAAAAAAAACATCTTTGCTTTGAGGGTGACAGAGCACTGGGACGGGCTGCCCAGAGAGTTCGTGGAGTCTCTTTGGAGATATTCAAGACCTGCCTGGACACTTTCCTTTGCAACCTACTCTAGGGAGTGTGTGTTAGTGTGGGATTGGACTAGGTGGTCTACACAGGTCCCTTGTGATCCCTCATGATTCTGTGATCATAGCTATTTATGGAATCACAGAGCTGTAGGGGTTGGAAGGTACCTCTGGAGATCATCAAGTCCAACCCCCAACTAAAGCATTCCCTACAGCACGTTGCACAGGTAGGCATCCACGCGGGTCTTGAATGTTTCCAAAGGCGACTCCACAGCCTCTCCATGCAGCCTGTTCCAGTGCTCTGTCACCCTCAAAGAAGTTCTTCCTGTTCCAGGTTCTGCCCATTGACCCTTGCATCTTTGTATGTATTGTTGGTACTACTTTTAAATAGCCCCTGATGTCTTGTGCACAGAGGTAATTTTAAAGAGACTGTCACATATACAAATGAATACTTAAGCATTTTCCTGCCTTTCCCATTCCCTAACTTTCTGTTAGGGCCTATGTAGAGCAGAGATGCTTTCTTCTTTCTTGCAAGAGAGATCCTTCTAAACAAATGGGGAAAGGACAAAGAGGGCACAAGTGCCGTTAAGGGATTGAGTGCTTTCAGTATGCTTGAAATAGTGCAACAGATTTTACCCATGAGGCAGGCACGCTGAATATTTCTGAAAACCTTTCGGCTATTTTTAAAGAGGAGCATCTTCCATTAGAATTAGCTCAGAAATCTGTTTGCAGTAGTGACATCACAGGCTGCACAGGTTCTGTATCAGTGTACTCCCCTCTTCTCACTGAAATCACAGTTTTGAATATATTTTGTTAAGAGGGAATATTTTACAACATTACAAGTGCATAACAAATCCCTCATCTGAAGCAGATCTTACTGCTCTGATGCATTCTGCTTGACAGGAATGGGTGGAGGAGAGGTTCACTTGTTGCAAGGGTGAAACAGGTTCAAACCAGAAACTTGGGCTGGCCTTGCCTTCCTGTGAACGTATTTCATCATCTCTTTCTAATAATGCATTGCAAAATATGCTAAAATTAATACTCAGTTTTTCTTACACCCATTCTGACAACTGAATTGGACCTTGTTCTAATAGTTGCCTAATTAGAAAAGATCCATGATACAGAATTTTAGCATATGCAGGGCATAGAATACTGAAGGAAAAATGTTGGAAATCAAATCATTGTCTGTTTATAGTAGTCAAAAAGCAGTTTAATTCTGGAGTGAAAATACATTCCTTAACTTCTGTACAGGGCTCTTATAATTTTACTAAGAATAAGCTAAGTACCCAAGCACGATCAAAACCAACAAACAGCAAATAATTTCATTAAAATATTATATCTTATCATTTATTTTTATGATTATCATGGCAAAATTGTAAACCCTCCTGATGTCTTCATTTAATGAAATGATCAGTGCTGCACCTGAATACCTGAGTATACGGGATTAATTTTCAGTGTTCATTGCTTCTCCTGCCTGCTCATAGAGCTAAGTTAAAGATAGCATTCCCTTCCATGGGTGGACATACAAAGGCAGGCACACCGCTATCAGAGCTTGGCTCCCAGTTTTCTTCTCTGCCTAAATTTTGGACTTGTGGAGGTATAGGAGTGTTGTGACCACATGGCTCAGCTGGGGAAGAGCCTGAGGTCCAGACAGCCATGCTCTGTTCCAATTGAGCATGCCTGTGGCTGAGTGTTGGTGTCATTTGAGTCCCAGATGGAATAGGATATGATGGCCTACCGCATGAGAAGTGGATGTAGGTGGTTTGACAGTGGGAGCTGAAACTTCCCAAAAGTATTCCATTCCATTTTGTTGCTGTTGACAGATGGCAGCAGAAGGGGCAGTCTGACAAACTGGCAACTGACAAAGAAGTGCAGATGAAACAAACGTGGAATTGAATTCCTCCGTGCTGAAAAATTGACACCCATTGACATTCATCACCACTTGCTGAGTGTTTATGGAGGACCGACAGTGGATGTCAGCACAGTGATGGGGTTGGGTGGTGCATTTCAGCAGTGATGACAGCAACAGTGGATGATGTCCACTGGTGCAGATTGTTACGAGCATGGCATGCAGGCTTGTATAAATGCATAGCTGGTGGTGGTGACTACACTGAAAAAGACTGTCTTATTTCTATGGGAATGGACAGGAGGCATTACTTGCAGAGTGACTTATGTACTAATTCTCTTGACAAAGATAGACACGAGTCTCTATTATAGGATTGGTTGTCTGACAAAGCCCCATGTGGTGTTGGAGTTCCCCTGAGAGATCTGAGTTGCAGCTCTCCAGCATGAGATGCTATTTCTGAGATAGTCTCCAGGACCAAGCCCATCAGGCAGGAATAGCCAGAGCATTTCCCACTTTAGATTCACCCAGGAAATCAGTAGATAGTTTTCAACCTTTTATTCCTGGCACTGGTGCAACAAATTCCAGAAGTGTACAAGTATTACCCCATTATGTGAGTCCCATCGTCCCTGAAAATTTCAGTTCTTAGGAATCTGTTAAGCACATGTTAGTAGCTCACTGCTGCCGTATTATCTTTTTGTTTGTTAGGTTGCCAATTATTAAAATATTCATCTCTAAGAGAATAATGAGGATACAGGATGCAGATTGATGGAAAAGGTGGTAGGGTAGTAACTGAAAGCAACTGGTGGGGTGAACGTTTGAGGTGCATAGTAGTAACAGGTTTGTTTCTTAGCCTCTCTTTTTCCCTAGTCCCCTCCTAGCAGGACAACTTGTTAAGTAATATGGGTGGGCTAAAGGAGAGGAGGTTTATACTACTTCCACATGTGTGGTATTTCAGTGCCAGGAGTCTGAGCTTCCCAAGCTTTGTTAGAAAATTTCTCTGCTCTCCACCAAAGTAGGAAAAGTAATCCAAAGTCAGTGTTTGCTTGATATCCAGATTTTTGAGCTTCTAGACATTAATCAGATAGAAATCTGATCAGAAAGAAATGAAGAACAAAAACATACAAGAAACCCAAGGTTCTTGGTTGAAAACAAAAGTAAAAACATTTTTTCGTACTTAAGAAACATATTTATCAATTCAGCTGATATGTTTTCTTATCCAAGTTCGACTATAGCTACGTGTACTGCTTTGACACAGCTCTGTGTGCATTGTGGCTGTGATACTTGTTCTTAGAAAGACATGCTTGCTGTTTCAAATTCCTTTCTTTGTTTTTCCCACTGGAGATTTTAGAAAAAATTGAAGTTAAAATTAAAAGTAGCAATTACCTGTCATTGAATGAAAGATAGAAAGGAGTTGATATCCAAGTTCAATTGCAGATGAGAAGTTTTTGAAATATCGAGACAGTAATTAAATGCCACATGGATTGAAAGAGTTAGAGAGGTGTCTACAAGTGTTAGGAAGGTTGAGCTGTTGATGGGTGATGGGCAAGCTTGTGTCCAAAGCGCAGTAAAACCAAATATGCAGTCAGCAGGATATGTTGGGAAGACTGCACCACTTGAAGTGCCTACAGACAATAATGATAGAGTTGAGAATGTCTATAACTGAGTTTTCAAAGTGAAAAGACACATCTCCTCCTAGGCAGATCCTGTGGTTTGTTATTCCATTAGCTGGAGATGCCCCAGTTAGACCCAAACATAGAAGAACTAAGGTAATTGCAGCCTAAAATAAGCAGCCTCTATATTCCTTACAGGTCAGTCATTCAGTTGCCCTTCCTTTTCAGCTTGGAGCTGGACTGCATGCATCCCCGCAGCATCAGTACAAGGGCTGAGGCTGTGCTACTGCAGAGCTGCCAGCTGTAGATGACAAAACCAGAGCTGTCTCTCAACAGCAGTGTGAAGGCTGAATGTGGCATGTTCCAAGTCAGGGGAGCAGAAGAGGAAAGAAAGACAGTCCATCACCAGGAGTTGTGCTGCCAGCATTTTTCCTCTTAGTCTTTTTACATTTTACATTTAAACACTGTCCCAAAGGTTTAAGGGTTTCACTGTCTAATGACTAAATTTTAAGGCTTGTTTAGCACACACAGTTTTGGCATGAAGCCAGCACAAATGTATTACAGTGAGATTCTGTTTTGTCTCCAAGTTAATTATTGCACCATATGTTTCCTTTACCTTAACAGAGTGGCTCTCTCTTACCCTCTGTAGAGTTTCTGCATTTCAGTATAAAATTCTTTCAGTGTTTTAGTAGAGATATTACTCTTCTCTGTGAAGATTTAGTGGATAAGAGTCTCAGGGAGGCAGTTGAAGTGAATTTTCTAGGTGCTCTAACAGGCAGCAAGGTTTCTCAGCTTTATTCTTAGGCTAGTCCATTGAACAGGGCTTTGATGGTCTCCCACCACTTCCTTATCTCTAAACTGGAGATCTGGGTTTGAAGAGTGGGCTGCTCAGTGGATAAATAATTGGTCGGAAGGTCACAGCCAGAGGGTTGTGGCCAAAGGCTCTGTGTCCAGGTGGAGGCCTGTAATGAGCTGTGTCCCCCAGGGGTCCACCTCGGGTCCAGTACTCTTTAACATCTTTATCAGTGACATGGATGATGGGATTGAGTGCACCCTCAGCAAGTATGCTGATGACACCAAGCTGAGCGGTGTGGTTGATGCAGCAGAAGAAGGGGATGCCATCCAGAGGGACCTTGATAAACTTGCTCATGTAGCTTCTTCCTGTTGCATCTCTCTGCTTTGCCATGGGACAAAACAAGAATGTTCTGAGCAAAGCATGAGGGACAGTTGCAGCTACAGTCAGGGCAGTATGGTAAGGTTGTGGTTGGACTCGATGATCTTTAAGGTCTTTTCCAACCTGAGCAATTCTATGATTCTATGGGAGACAAAAAATCAAGGTGCTGGTGGGTGGCTCATCTGCACAGGGTGAAGGTAACTGCAGGGCTGCCGGGAGCAAAAATTGGGAAGGGCTGATTCTGCTAAAGAGCTGTGTGACTGACTAAACATTATAGATCCTATCAAGCCACTGGGGACCGCTGTGGGCGAAATTTTCAGACTGCGTTGGATTATCTTCTCCAGGTGGATGAACTGTTCCACCATAAATGAAATTTTAATTCGAAAAACGTGTTTATATTGTGTGGAGTAACTGCTTCAGAGTAAAATGATTTTTATTCATGCTAAAGAATTTGCATGACTTATGCTGGTGCATTTGCCAAAATATTCAGGTCCAAATGAAGGTTACAAAACTTTTTTGGTCTGGAACTGAATGCACTCAAGCGCTGTTGTTTTTATGAGTGTATTGCTTTAATACGACCTTACAGTTAAATGGTAGTGCATGCTGTGTTTGAGGGATGTGCCTTTCTGACTATGGACTTGTTTAGACTAACAGAGAGAGGAATGTGAATCAGGGAAGGGGTTGGGGGTTGTTGCTGGTGCCTATGGCAGCAAATGGGTCTTCTTGGAGTTGGTTGACTCGTGAGAACTCCTAGGTGCTGTGCAGGAGTGAGGTCAGTGGACACATGAAAGCACAATGACTTTTCTGCTACTGTTTCCCTCAGCTTTTTTTTTTCCTAATGATGAAGAGGTATTTTGGCTGTGCTGCTCTTAGCCCTGCTGCAGGGCAGTATTGCCAGGATGACTGTTACACGTGGTCAACCACTGCATGGCAAATGACAGATGATGACAGCTTTGAGAATTAAACTTCGCTCAGACTGGTGTTCTGTGGTTTAAAAACAAAAGTCCAGAAAATACCAAATACCCACACACAGCTTCCAATTCCAGTGATTTCTGTTTTCTCTCCTGTACTTCCTTAATGAACAGAACCTAACAAGCTAAGGACTCTGAAAGTTACAGGCGTAGTTCATTAGTTCTTTAAAGCGCACTTCTAATCTGAAATCTTACACGCCCTCGATCAAGAAGTGTTAACAGTAACAACCTGCAAGGGATTGATTTGTAAAGCCGTAATCCCAATTTTGAAGTTGGGGTTGTTGTTTCAGTGCATTCACTTTTCTATCCCCCTTTTTATGAGGATAGTCCTGAAAAGTAGACTTTTAAAAGCGCTTCTGAGCTTCAAGTGTTCTGCACAGATGTGACTGGGAACCTTTTGACTCTGCTGACTTGTCCATATACCTTGCAGGCTTTATCACACACAGCACTGACACCATCAGCACAGCCACTGAGGGGCTGCCATTCCCACATCTGCGGGCGGTGTGACTTCTTGCATAGAGCTTACATGGCTGCAGTATCAATGTCCCTGTATAAAGGACACAGGGGGTTCTGACCGGAGCAGTCCTGGGTGGGATGATCACAAATGCTGCTTAGAGATCGACCAAAGGGACAATCTGGAGCTTTCAAACAGCGTGGTAGTTCTGCTCGCTGCTGGCTCTGGTAGCCCATGCTCCACTGTTTAGAAATAAAGAAGCTGTCAGTCTTCAAGAATACAGAAATATGATGCTAATTTACAGCCTGCTGTGACTCACTGATATAATTAGAAGCACATTGTGTTTATTTGTACTCCTAAAACCAATGAGCCAACTACCTCCTCCTTTAGGAACAGTGCGGTACACCCTGTGTTTCAGTGCATCACAAACAGAGGCTGGCATTTTCACACTCATCATTTGTTTATTTAAGACAGGCGTAATTCCCTTCCACACATTAATTCCCAAATCAATACAGAACAGCTTGTTCACCTGGGGAGCTGAGGTATCCATTCAGCCTCAAACAAAATTCTTGAAAAAAAAAAAAAAAAAAAAAACCCACCACCCAAAAACCCATGCTGGAAGATGATAATCAGTTGCAACAACAACTCCTAATGAGTGAATCAGAATTTATGTATATTTTGCTGAGATTCTTTACTGCATGCAACTTCTGCTTGAAACCAAGGAATCTCCCAGAGAGGCAGCCCCTGTAGGGGCGCCGATGCCCTGCAGTCACACTGCTGTACTGTGTCAGACTGAGGAGGGACTTCGGTCGAGCTTCTCAAGCATCAGAAATACTGTAGTGTGCCGCTGTCATGAGCAGCGTTGTGTCTGCTCTATGCAGTGTGTTGAAATAGCTGGCAAAATGCGAATGTGATACACGAGACCGTAGGAATGGATGGTTTTGTGGGCTGTAGATGAACAGTCAAAGTTTGGTTATTTGCTCTGGCTGATGTTTTGGTAGCTCTAGCAAGAGTCAGCCAGAAAGGGCCACCTTACAGTCTCCATATCCTTGTGGTAATGATGTTCAGCTGGTATAAGAAGGAGCCAGCAGCCAAATTCCCTCCCTGTGAGAGGAGAGTCCTGTATGGTTGATGTTACTGCTTGCTCCGAGTTCCTTGTTCTCTGCTTCTTTGCAGGAAGTCTTGAAGGATCTTGGTTTTCTCCCTCTAAGGGGCAGGAACAATTTGCAAAGTTAGTTTCCAGTTTTTATGATTGAGGTTGATTATATTCAATGTCAGTATATCCCCTACTTTATAATGGTGCGATTTTGAAACGCAATATATTACAGTGCTTTCTTTTGTGTAATATGACTACAACACCATAAAAACATTTTGTTCCTCCAAATCCAAGCAAACAAAACATGTTCTGTATTTACTTGATGGTTTCAACCACAAGAAATTTGACCTTCATTGAATTTGCATAGTTTTTCTATGGCTGAAATGTCCAACACATTAATTTATCCTGTATTGTAACTACTGTAACGTATTATTGTTTCAGTACACAGCATCTCAAACCAATGCAAAGTGTTTTTATTTTTACATAATGTGACATAAACATTTCATACTTTAGAAAGATAAACATTCTTAGTTTCAGGAGGCAGTTAATATCATACAGGTAGAAAGGTGCCTGTGTTTATGGATACCATTATTTCTTTATATAAGAACTTATGTCTTTACATCATTCTTTTTATCCCTCTGTATTATTATTATTATTGTATCCTTTTAGTATCTGTTGCTTGTAGGGAGAGGTTACAAGCCAGACTCTCCACTGACTTTGCTGACCATCTATGCATTTGTTTGTGTTTGCCTTCGATGGCAAGAAGTCTGGAGATGAAAGCACTGACCACGGAGAATGGGGGTTCCAAAAAATAAGGCTTGTTTTTAAAAATACAGAGTAAATCTGCCAAAGAGTAATGCATGGGAAAATGATTGCTAGAGGTGCTGAGGAACTAAAGGAAAGTTAAGCCTTCCTGAGTGTATTGTGCTGTGGCCGGGTATCACAGAATCACAGAATTGCAGGGGTTGGAAGGGACCTATGGAGGTCACTGAGTCCAACCCCCCTGCTAAAACAGGTTCCCTACAATAGGTTGCGCAGGTAGGTATACAGCTGGTTCTTGAATATCTCCATAGAAGGAGACTCCACAACCTCTCTGGGCAGCCCGTTCCAGTGCTCTGTTATCTTTACCATAAGGAAGTTCTTCCACATGTTAGTACAGAACTTCCTATGTTTAAGTTTTAGGCCACTGCTCCTTGTCCTACGGCTACACACCACCGAGAAGAGCCTGGCGTCATCCATTTGCCTTCCACCTCCCTTTAGATATTTATACACATTTATCAGCTCCCCCCTCAGCCTTCTTATCCCCAGGCTGAACAGACTCAGGCAGGTTACTCAGTCTTTCCTCATAAGGGAGATTCTCCAGGCCCTTTATCATCCCTGTGGCCCTCTGCAGGACTCCTTCCAGGAGATCCTTGTCTTCTTTGAACTGGACACATTGTCTAAATGTGGCCTTGCCAGGGCAGAGTAGAGGGAGAGGATCACCTCCCTTGATATGCTGGCCACACTCTTTTTAATGCACCCCAGGATACCATTGGCCTTCTTGGCCACAAGAGTACACTGCTGGCTCACAGCCAACCTGTTGTCTACCAGGACCAGGTGGTTCCCTGCAGAGATGCTCTCCAGCAGGTCATCCCCTAACCTGTATTGATGCATGCGGTTATTCCTCCCCAGGTGTAAGAGTCTGCACTTGTTCTTATTAAACCTCATGAGGCTCCTCCCTGCCCAACTCTCCAGTCCGTCCAGGTCTTGCTGGATGGTAGCACAGACTTCAGGTGTGTCAGCCAATCCTCCCAGCTTGCTGAGGGTGGACCCTAGATGAAGGGATCTTCATCCAGGTCACTGATGAAGATGTTGAACAAGATCGGACCCAGCACTGACCCCTGGGGCACACCACTAATACAGGTCTCCAGTCGGACTCTGTGCCACTGATCTCAAATCTGAGCTCTGCCAGTCAGCCACTTCTCAACCCACTTCACCATCCACTCATCTACCTACACTTACTCAGCTTCACTGCAAGGATACTGTGGGAGATGGTGTCAAACACCTTGCCGAAATCAAGGTACACAGCATCCACTACTCTCTCCTCATCCACCCAGCCAGTGATGACATCACAAAAGGCTGCCATGTTGGTCAAGCATGATTTCCCCTTGGTGAATCCATGTTAATCACTCCCAATAACCTTCTTCTCTTCCAATTGCTTGGAGAGGGCATTTCAAAAGACTGTATTATTTCACTATTGATTTCATTACTCTTGTTCATTTTATACAAGAGCTGCTTGTTATTCTCAGATTTCTCAGATTTCCTGTTAAGTTCAGGTAAATTAATGCCTACAACTGCTTGTTGTTGTTTTTTTGTTTGTTTTGTTTTTTGAGGGTGGGGATGCAATGAAATGTTGCAACATGAACATTTTTCTAGTTGAAGTCTTATTTGGAATAGGTAAATGCATTTGTTTCCTCCTTTCCACACAGCTGGATGCGTAGGTTGTGACCTTAAGTTGGAATGTCCACCCATTCCTATCCAGACAGTGTTAGCCAAGCATTATTTTTAAACAGCAGTATCCCAGAACACCTACATCTAATGCATAACTAGAAAAAGAAATAACATTTTTGAATGGAATTCCTAAATATTTATCCAATTCAGAAGATGCTGTAAAAGTACCTTTATTCCATATACTTGCTGAAGCATGGTAAGTAGTGCAGAAGGGTAGAAAAGTTATTCCTTGTGCAACAAACTAATGAAGACCAATTTCCTCAGAATTTGCATGGTCTTTCACCCAGTACCTCTCCCTCAATAAGCCATTTTCCTTCCAAATCTTCCATGAGATCTCATCTCAGTAACTTGAGATCTTCCTGTGCTGGCAGCATTTCCAGTTCAGCACTTTCCACTGTGTTTCTGCCTTTTTTTCCTCTGTGTTTCTGAGGTGAAACTCAATATAGATCTAGGACTGAGCTGGTGAGCTGGACAGTGCCACATGCCAAGGGGTCAGCTGATAGCCATGGGCTGAATGCCCTGCCGCCTGATGCCAAAGAGAATGCCTGTTTCTCTAGCTTTGCCCTCAGTAAGTATATCAGTTGTGGGTTTTTCTAGTACTTTTTGTCAAAATTTAGCAACTTGGGCATTAAATGTCTTTGAGATATCTGGTTTTGGCACACAAGCTGACATGGATTAACAAGGTCAAAAGTGAAGAGACTAAAAGAACTTTCTTCTTCTTGGATAGTATGCTGAAAATGTGTGAACCAGTAAGAATATCTGCCATGTGCCATTTATAGGCGTAGCATAAGCTTTTTGAATGTGTGTAATGATTGTGATATAGAAATTCAGATAAATAAATAAGGAAGAGTGAACTGCTGGTTGAATGATTCAATGGGTTTGAAGTTTGACGTGGAAGCCAAGAGGCTGCGTCCTGCACCTTTGAGCTGGAGGTGTCATTTGTAGATTAGTAAATGGGTTCATTGTCTACTCTTAGTTCCATGGTCTTAACTATGTAATTTATAAAGAGCAGAATTCATGTCTGTATATCCTGTCCTTGCAACAAATGTCCTCTTCAGTACAGGAACAAAAGATATCTCTGACTTTATAAATAAGTTATCATTTAGGGTAGGATAGGTGTGTTTAAGGTCTTTAAAGTTTTATGTATTTTCCACTGATCAGCCATGCCAACTATAGTCTACTAAATAAGCATTGATATATGCAAACGTTCAAAAAAGTCTCATGAATGGAGTTCATAAGAGCTGTGATGTCATAACCGCACTGCATATGCTCTTATCAAAAGCTCTTTGGTTACTGAGTGCTTTAGACCTCACATGCATACAAATCCAGATCCTTCTTGTACAGATTTATTTCTTTATGCCATTTTTGCTATCACTGGAATCTTTACACAAGGGTATGGTTTGTTTAAAGTGCTTTCTACTTTCCCAACTTTGGAAATATTTTATGTTGTTTCTACTATTTTGTGCTAGCATTTAAAATTTGACTCACCTGTTCTACACAATGTACACCAATGTAAACAGTGTAACTTGATTACTTCCAAGAGATCTTCTGGTGTTGATCACACTGAGAGAGCTTTCTTCACGTAGCTGAAGAGCAACTATTATATTGGAGGCGATATGCTTTAAAAACACAGTTTTCTGCCCATTTTCCTTTTGGACCAGATATTATCTTTTTTTTGGCAAAGGGTCTGATCACCCATGTACATTGTGCCATTTGTGCAGCCTTTAGTAGTTGTTACCTCTGCTCACTACTTCCTTCACTGATGTGCCCAGGGAGGGGTGGCTGGTTGTTTGAGTCATGAGTTTACCAGGTTGGTTCTCCTGCTGAGGGCCTGTGCTGCCTTGCAGTTTGAGTTTCTTCTGCCTCCCTCTTCCTTCAGCAGATTCAGTACTAACAGTCTGTCAAAAGGTGCAAGGATAAGGCAGGCATGCTTCAAGAAACCATGAAAAGAGGCTCATGAGAGGAGATGCGGAGAGAGGTGATGTGTAGAAATCATGAAAGGGTAATTCAAGTACCTTGAACTGCTTCTCAGTTTTTGTGTGGGATTTGAACCATGCCAGAAGGCCCTCAATCGATAGCTTTGCTATCATGACCTCAGAACACTGAAAAGAGTCACTGGCCTGTGAAATACAGCGTGATATAGGGCATGCTGTATGGCTTAGTTATATTTTGTGGATTTTGGCTGTTTTGGTTACCAAATGACAGTAACAGAATGTAAATCTTAGCCTAGGCTTTCTCATCAAGACCTCTCTTCCCATGATTTCCTGTCTGGAAAATCTCTTTCTGCCTCCTCTCAGAGCCTTATTCTCATCTATCAAAACCAAATGAATTAACCGTAGACTTGCTGAACCCAAAGGGACCTCTTCTCTTTCCTGGGTTTAACAGCTGAATAAATCTGATGTTTATCTCAGCCATTTTGACAGCAATTTTAGGAATTTTTTGAATCTCCCTGTGACCTGTGTTCTAAGCAAGAATGAACTCATGGATAGAGAGCCAAGAGGTGAGCCGTGTTCCAGTGTTTCCATGGCAGTACATGCTGTGTAACTTTTATGATAATTTGAAAGTACTGCTGGTTTATTTAAGTGTATCTGAGACTAGGGTAATACTCTCAGTGCTAAAACTAGAAAAATGCTGAAGAGAATACATCTGGGACCAGGTGTCTCCAAGTGCATGGTAAAATCAGAGTTGTGGCTCTCCACTGATGTGCTTTTCGTAACCACATGCTGGCAAACCGTTCCTGGCCATGTAGCGTATGCTGTCTCCTAACCAAAAGCCTAAGGTGTTATGGCCTATACTTTGTACAGAAGTCCTCCCAGCTATTCCGTAAATTGTTTATGGGTTTTCTGTTTTTGTTTTTTCACAGGTAGTTGGTTCATATCTTCCATTCTCTCTTAAATCTGTTTTGGGATAAATTATTTTATCTTCTAGTGATTTGAAGAAGGAAGGAACACACATCCATGATACCAATTCTCTTTGGTTGAGAAAGACTGCAGAATGTTCCTTAAGCTCATTGCCTTTGTACTGGAAATCTTATGATGATATGAAACTCTTTGACATAAAATATTCATTGCGGGCTCTGTAACAGCAAATAATAATTTAAAAATTGATCATAACTTATGTAGAGTTTCTACAATGCTTCCCAGACAAAGACCTATTTTATAGGGAACCCCTTATTAAATCATATAAATCATAAGTCATAGAATGGCCTGGGTTGAAAAGGACCACAATGATCATCTGGTTTCAACCCCCCTGCTATGTGCAGGGTTGCCAGCCACCAGACCAGGCTGCCCAGAGCCACATCCAGCCTGGCCTTGAATGCCTCCAGGGATGGGGCATC
>PPHD01014762.1:5723-16499 GCA_002909625.1 Bambusicola thoracicus | reverse complement strand
GCATAGGTTCTCCTCTCATCCATTACCAGTTCCTGAAATGACAGCAGTTCCTATGGGATTAAAAGCACGCTGAATCAGAGATGGCTAAAACATTTTATTACGATCCCCAAGGAACAGCTCTTATGAATAGAGCTTGCTTTTGATCAGGAATATGAAACAACTCAGCCTTGGGGACTGTTTGCGGAGGCATTAGTAACATTTTTCTATCTGTTTGCATTTGAATCTCACACTCATAGAATACAAACGCCTTGTCTTGTGTTTTAAGTAGCCCTTCAAAGAAAAAAGAGTATTAGCTCTGGACTGGTACTCCAGGTTTGATATTGACCAAACCGGGACTCCCTCCACTGCTATCAGCACCCAGTTGCATCACTCACCTCCAGCAATTTAATAGTACAGCTGCATCAGCTCTTGTTCCTGGGTATGGATATGGACTGATATAATACGGAAGGAAGATTTACGGTGATATCCACCCAGAACAATGCTGCTGAGCCATCAGCCTGCAAAAGAAAACTGCCTACAGGGGCTTTTTTTTGGTCCACTTTTAAATAAGTGACTCTTCTCACTTGGCTCTCTTTTCTCCAGTGTGAAAATGCAAGTGTCTTTTCAACGTAGTGTGGTGTGGGGGAGAGGAAAGCATTTTCAAAATGAAATGAAAATGCCTGGAAAATGTGCTGAGGCTTCCACAAGGGATATTATAATAGTGTTAATAACAAGCAAAAATTCCCTGAGCTCACGACTTGTGATCCCTCGCCTTCCTGCACAGTCACTTTGCAAAGACTCATTCAGTACTTCTCACCACGAGGATTGCCTAGACTGAGACTTGCAGACGCTTGTACTGCAGAACACCGCTTTGCAGCACCTCCTGAGAGCTGTGGGCTGATATCCTTCAAAGTTTATTAGGAAACATTTCTTCTCAGAAAGAGTGATGTTGCATTGGCACAGGCTGCACAGGGAGGTGGGGAAGTCATTTCCTGGAGGTGTTCAAGAACTGTGGAGGGGTACTGAGGGATGTGGGCATGGTGGGGATGGGTTGGGGTTGGACTTCGTGATGATCTTAGAGGTCTTTTCCAACATTAATGATTGTAAAGTTATTGTTTTCCCTCACTTGCTTTGAGAATCATTTGGGAATCTTGGTAATGAGCTCAATAAACAGTGTAGCCTAAGCCACTAGAGAAAGCTTGTGTCTACAGGCTGATGTAATAAACATGGAGTGCATGCAAGAACCCTTTTTCCTGAGGATGACACTGTGACCTTTATTATTTTTAAGGTAGCTTTCCTAAAAGGGAGCTGTGCTCTGAATGACTCCATCCGCATTCTTTCCTCTGTCCTCACGTAGCCAAAACCCAAAACATGCTCTGTTGTTGGCAGTCCTAACAGCAATGATGTTAGTAAGGATGAACAGTTGTTCTTGAACAGTTCTCTAATATACTGAGCACAAATAACCTCTCAGTCAAGGTTAGTGCATGGGCATCTGTTGCTCTAGCCATCTTGGTGGAATACATTAGAAAAGCAGCGTCAAGTGTGATTCGTCTCTCATTCCTTTGCTGTTCCTCTCTCAGAGTGAAGGAGCACAGACTGCTTTGGTAGCAGATCCGTGTCCCCAGCATCAAAGCATGTCTCCAATCTCATCTGTCCCAGGGGCAGTTGGTGCCACCCAGCCTGGCTCTGCCCGCATATGGATCAGAGCTGGCTGCAAAGCTGCCCTGAGCTGCTGCAGCTGAACTCTTCTCCTTCTGGAGAGTCAGTTTCTTCTGAATGCTCCCAGAGCCCACCCTGCTCTGGCTTAGCAGCTGGTGTTACCTCTGCTGAGCTCTCAGCAAATTAACCTCTCTGTGATCCTGGAGGGATAATCGCTGCTCTGCTGCAGTTGTCTCTTTCATTGACTCAACTGTTGTATTTTATTGAAACCCTCCTCTATTTATACAGTCTTCTAGAAAAGCCATTAAAACTGACATGTATAGTCCCAAATCTAAAATTCTGAGAACTACTCTACAAAGGATAAAAATCAGCTCCAATTTTATCCTCTTTAAGCAGTGGCTCTGGTGTGTTCTCGTTAGCTGTCTCTGATTTTAACTTGTTTTATGACAGAACAAATTAAAAGAGCACCTCAGCTCGTTCTGACAGCGGTGTGCTTGGCTATGATGTACTCCTGTTACTGAATATTCAGGGCTCCTCGCTGCTGTCAGTGCTGCTTTGCAGTGCACGCTTGGATAAGCTGCAGCTCCACAGACAGGTCCCAGTGGGTTTAAAACCCCATGGCCCATGCACAGCTGTAGGGCAGAGTCACAGGGTTGGTTGCCTCTGAGAAGCTGGGAGAGCTTTGGGACACGGTGTGTTTCTCCTTGTCAGTCAGTTACGGGTGTTGTCCTTTTTTTTTAGTCTTTGAATCTTTGAGTTTTGGACAATAAATATGGGAAATGGGCTTTTCTATCTCTGTATGAAGCTGAGGAGTATTTATCTTTAATTTCAGGCTGGAAAAGCATATTTAAGCATCTTTTAGACAAGGTACGCTTCCCCCCTCCCTCCCCAGCTGATATGCTTTTAAAAGAAATCAGGGTCTGTCCAGACCTGAATAAAATAACCTCTTTCTCTTTCTAGTTAGACCTTTCAAAAACATCAAGCTTTGATAACATGGCCTTATTTACTGCCGATTTCATCCATACAATGACTTTCAAATGTCCTCTGTGTTTCGGGGATAAAAATAAAGCTGATGTTTGTCAGAACAAAATATTCTGAACAGTTTTATTCCCTAAAAATCTCTGACAGGTTTGTGGTTTTGCTCCCCCCTTGCCCAAAGTGCCTAAGGTTATTATGTGTTTTGAAAGCTAGGGGGGGATTCTGAGGAGATAGCTTGAGCCCTCAGACAGAAACGTCTGTATTGGAGTGGGAGTGGGAGTTTGTGTGTGTGTGTGTGTGTGTTAGTGGGAGCTGTGGTCTGAGTGGAGTCCAGCTCCCTGCAATGAACAGGGACACCTACAGCTCTGTCAGGTGCTCAGAGCCTTGCTCAGCCTGACTTCAAGCATCTCCAGGGATGGGGCACCCACCGCTTCTCTGGGCAACCTGTGCCAGTGACTCACCATCCTTGTAGTAAAGAACCTCTTCCTTGTATCAGTCTAAATCTTCACTAAATCAGTAGGGAGGTGAAGTAGGGTTTGAGTGCCCAAGATCCCAGCAAGGAGAATTAGGGTGCTAGTGAAAATATGAATCCAGACCCTTTCCTAACCCAATCTGTGTCACTGTTCTGATTTCCCTGGTATCAGCTGCGATTCACAGCAAATGCTAGTTTGATTTTTATTCTCTCTTTATTCCCCCTGCTAAATCTGGGATGTTGAAGGCTTTTCTTTCAGTCGTTTGCAGATGCAAATCACAGAAATCCTCTTCAGTTGCATCTCTCTGGCAGCCGGAGCCCCAGAGCACAGCAGCGACGCCTTTCTTAGAAAGGTACAGTGGGAAATCCTCTTGCTGAGTCACCCACTGCTCAGCGCGATCCGTTATGCCAATCCCAGCAAGGCGTCAGAGCCAGGGCTCGCTCTTCCTCTAATGGCTTCATAAATTGGAGAGCCTCATTCTTCTCATTAGCTCGGGCTGGGGGACCTGCTGCCTTCTCCTCCCTTTATCTGTGCCCCCTCCGCCTGCCTGCTTTCCTCTAGATGGCATTGCAGGAGAAAAGGAATTCAGATGGGAAAGCAGACTTAACTGCTGGAGAACGCAAACTTGCAGGAGTTGCTTTGCATTTTGATGGTGCTCGATTATTTTATCCACTAGACAAGCGCATGCAATATTAATACCTCCCGTGTCAATCTCAGACAGGATGCAGATGAGTATTTGCTCTGAGCAGTTTTATTGATTGGTTCCTCATCTAAACAGTTTTCTCCATCGTTCTTTTTGGGTAATTTGCCAATGATTTCCCAGGATTTTTGTGTTTGTGCAGGGGGGAAAAGAGGAAAACAGAATCATATAAGTGCAGCTTTTGATATGAAAGGACAAGTGGAAACCCTTTTTAAAGGCAAAAAGCCACCCTTGTCCTTCTCTGCCTTTTATCTTCTTTTTTTTTTTTTTTTACAACTAACTCTGAGATTGCAGAAACAATTTATTCTGCTCTATTTTTCCTAGTTTGTTTTCCCTCCTGCATTTGACAGCGCTATCTGCATAATCAATTTCACTCTTCCGCTGTAGTAATTCCTCTTTTTATGGGACGTTCAGGCAAGCTGCAATGAAGGAGATATTTATTTTTTTTCCTTTAAAGACTTCTTCAACTGCCTATGCTGGCTGTAATGCAGGCTGGTGTCCCTCAGTTCCCCCAGACTGTTTTGCTCTCTAAAAAAAGTTTAGTGCGCTCCTCAAATATTTTCATTTTAAGAGAATTGGGAACCAAAGGCTTTGAGCAGCTCCTTTAGTTCTCATGGAAGTCTTTTCATTACTCAAACTGAGCTAAGGATCCTCCCTCTCTTGCAGAATTCATCTCTTATAAATCGTGCTTGAACTGCGTGTAACTTATTGGGATGCATCTCACAGTGCTTTGTCTGTGATATCGAGCCCTAGTGTGCTTCCAAGGGCTGGATCTCCTCTGAAGCACTCTGGGATCACAGTGACCTTCTTGTGGTTTCGTTATAGGGGTTCTGTTGCTGTAGGGTCCACATCTCTTTCTCCTCAAATACTTCCAAGTACAACCACCCAGCTTAATAATATATTGTTTTTTTTATCCCAAAATAGTTTTTAAAATACCAGTTCTGTTAATTGTGTAGTCAGTGTCATCCAGACCCGCATGATATTCTTATAAGTTCTGCATCTTCTGCTGCTTTCAGAGGGATGACTGTCCTACGGCATTAGAATATTGAGACGTTTTTAATTAGTATTTTTCCCTACAGCTGTTTCAGCTGTGGTTGTTTCTTTGCACCCCCTCTGCTCCCATCCTTTCTGTGTACTCTGCATGATCAGACCATGCTTATAGTATGCTCGTCCTTCATATCTAAGTCTGCTAAGCAGCTTTAATTAATATGAATAATAAAGGTTTTATTAGCAACGTGCTTTTGTCACTTCTTTTAAATTATTACTTGTCTATTTAAAAGAGGCATTAAAACACGACCTATCCAAGGTAAAAAATGCATTTCTGAGGTGATACCTTTTGAATTTCTTCAGCTCCCAACCTGTGTATTCTGAGAATAAATAAATCAACATTTCAGCTGGCAGTTACAACCTTCTGGACTCCACAGTGTTTTCTAGTGAGGAGGTTTTATATATAAATGTAAACTGAAACTGAATGCTATCACAAGACCATGTCTATCCATCCTCTTGTGCTGCTCAGCCAGCACCCATTTAAGTACACCCAGTGGATCCTCTGCAAACACTTGGATGTTCCCAACATGCAGGTTGGGAAGCCATTGGCTGGTCCTGCCATGAGGCCAACACGTGCAGGGTGATCCTGGTGTCTGCTGGGTTTAGCTGCGCCTGGGGATGGCGGTGACACTGCTGTGTGACTCATGGCTGAAGTCCCTGCATTAATGCACAGGGATTATTGATGCGCCTGGGAGAGGTGCAGTGCCTTGGAGGCTTTGGGAGAGGAGAGCCTGGGGAGTCTGAAATCTTTGTGAAATTGAGTATTGATTGCTGTTGCTTGGAGAGCTTTAGCTTAACTCGGGGTCCTAAGATTTCTAAGGGTACTATAAATGATTCATGCGTGTTCTGCTAAAGGGAATCTTTTTATTGGTTTAATATCCCACTTTTAATGTACACTTCCAGCATCAGCTCAGCTGTGGTGCTAATGGGGAGAATTATTGGCTCTTCTCCTCCTTATTCCTCTCTCCCTTTCTTATTTTGTGGTGACTCCACTTAGGACTAGCAAAGCAGTGCCTCTAAGCTATTATAGGCTTTGCAGGGGGGGGAAAAAACATTCCTATGAAACTCTTGGATTGGGCCAGGAGTTGGTTGGGCCTAAGGAGTGACAGAGGTCATCCACGTACAACCGTGTGGATGTAACCTATCAAAATATCCCCCTCTGTGTATGGTGTAACTCAGTGGAGGGTAATAGAATCAGCCCAGGCATTGTTAGAGAGGTGAGAGCTGACTATTAAGACAGAGACGAGGAATTTTCTGGGTTTCTTTGTGTGCTTTTTTTTGTTTGTTTGCTTGTTTATATTTGGTTTTGTTCTGCTTCTGGCCCTGTCTTCTTAATAAAAAATCAAAACAGTTTCTGGATGCTTGCTATTTAATTAAACCTCTGTTTTCCGAGGAGAAAAATAAATTGTGAGTAATGTTTGCAGTAAATATCCCACTTTAGGTTCTTTAAAGATTGATTTCACAAATATTCATTTGAAAAAATCCAAGTGTTGGCACCGGGCCTTGCTTTGACAAACTGCTCGTTTTCTCTCTGATCCATTATGTTATCTCCCCTCTGTAAGGGCACCCTTTGTGCACACACCTTCTACTCACAGCATTCTGGGGTCACTCAGCTGAGGGAGTTCCTGATGCTTCCCATCCCTCATGTGCTTTGTATTTGAACTTCTGTGTAGTGCTTCAGATACAGAATTCAAGCCTAGGGGCCTTGCAGTTCAATTATTGGTGGAAGTTCTCCTGATTTATGCTAATTAAACAGGGCCCTGCCTGGCTTTGTGCTGATCAACAGTTTGTTTTTGAGGTGGTGCTGAGAATGTAGCATTGTGGTTTGTTCAGATACAGGGTGTCTCTATGGAAACAAAATAGATGAAATCTGGGGCAACTTCAGCTTTTGCGCTTTGCACAGGCAACACTTGCTTCTGACACCAAAGTCAATTCCAGTTTTCTCCATTTAATTGTTCCCAGATCATACTAGGTAACTGGGCAGATTTAGCTCTGTATGGCAGTGCTGCATTCTGATTAAATTTAGCATTGAGATGCTATCTCAATGCTATTTAGCATTGGGGATGCCATCTTCCTATGGTCCTGTTGGTTGTTGGAATGTTCTCAGTGCTGATGCCTGACATCTTCCATGGAGAGCGCTACTTGCAGGTGTGGCTGTGCCTTTATCTGAGACTTTGTTGTTTTCTGTGTGGGCAGTTGGATTCTTGTTGACTGCTGTGTGAATGAGTGGATGGGAAAAATTATAGACAGAATCAGCTTAAAAGCTGTTTTTAATACTATATAATTTTTTTACTAAAAAAATGATGGGCTATGAGTTTGGGCATTCAACAAATCTAGATTACTCCAACAACCACTAGGCTTCCTCTCCATCAAAGTCTGCTCTTTCAAAACAGCGTGGCAATGTGTTTATAGGCTTCTCTCTACTCAAACACTTTGAGTAGAGCTGGTAACCTTGCATGTAGACCAGTATTCCCACTGTCCATGGAAGGGGGCATTTAGACTGGCTGGTTATGATGGTGGGATCTTGTCTTGGATTTTGGAGGTGGTTGTGAGCTTCGTTCCCCTGTAAATCCCCTTACCTAGCTCTCTTTGCCAGTGAGGGTGCAGATGCTTAAAACAGCAATGTTTTCTCTGACCTTGTGCTTAGTTTACAGAGGGAAAAGGAGGGTATTAAACGTCACCAGTCAGCTTCCCCCAAAACTTCTTGTTCTGTTTTATTCCCTGCCAGGAAGCATTTTCTTGTGTTCCAAGTCAGCCACACAAACGTTCGGAGCCAGGTAAAACCAAGGGATTCCCTGCTCAAATGAGCAAGCTACAGCTCAGCAGAGTGCTAAAAAACAACAGCTTAGAACAAAGAACAGGCTGACAAATTGAAGGAGCTCTAAGATGCATGTAGGTTGTTTTTTTTATGCAGCATTTTCTGTGGCTGTCTGATGAAGCACTTAATAGAAAAGAGGCTTGTTGAAGTAAAATCAGAGGAAAGGAGAGGCAGAGATAAAAATTGCAGCTTGCATGTGGGTAATTGAGGTGGTTGTATTCTGTCTGAATTTGAGGGAGGATTCTTGAGAGGCAGAAGAGGAAGAACGCCTCTGGTTTCTTGTTGGAGTGCTGTGCAGCCTCTTCCACACCTTGCATGGTCAGCAGTGTGAATTTGAGAAGGATGGCTAATTTTTGGTATTCATCCTTCATTTTCTGTCTTAAAGATGTCACTTTTCCACACTGCAAGTCTTCAAGAAGATAAAAGAAAATAAAAGCTAAAATGTTTTTTTTTCTCTGACCAGCACCAATCCTTTTATTTCTGAAAGTTGAAATTGAATGAAACTCAGATTCAAAGTTCCTCTCCCAGATGTTGTTTTGGTGCCTTGGCAACTGTAGTGAGTGTTGTTCAAACCAATGTTACCAAAGAGAAAAGAACTGGGTTGCCTTGTCTGCTTATTGGTATGTTGGAGATGGCTGGAATTGGTCTTCCTAGACTGTGCCTTTCCTGTTCCCATTTCCTTGCCCTCCCTTTTTCTTATAGACTGGGATAAGTTGATAATAAAGTCAGAAACGCATTCCAATTTGAACTCTGCGTTTTCCTAAAAGCATCCCTTAAATGCAAATTCTGCTACTTTTTTCAGAAGGCCAAAACAAATTTAAAAGACACTAGAGTGAGAAGAGTTGTTGCTTTATCAAATCCCCCATTTTTCATTCAAAAACACTTGGAAATTGAAGACTCTTTACCACAATTAATGTGCGTTAATAATTCATCCTGGCAGCATCCGTTCTGAGCCACTGCTCCTCCAGATAAATATTATTATCCTTCCACTGAAGGTAAATTTTTGGTGTAGCTGTGGGGATTTTTTTTTTCCTCTTTTGCAGAATCTTAATGTTCTGTTTTCTTGCTTACTCCTGAAAATATGGAAGTGTCCCCCTCAAAATTACTAACATTCTTCAATTGACACACTGCAGTGAATCATCCTACGGACACATGGTTAATTTATATGTTAGTCAGGCAAGGTTCAAATTATAAGAGCTAAAAAACCGCAGTTTGGTGTTGAGTTCCAATGCTAACATGGCATTAAAGCTCAGTGGATTCATTTGATGAATGACAATAATTAGTAAATATGAGTTTTCATCAAGGATATATGTTTAAGCTGGTTGCTTCAGGGAATTATACGCACCTATAATAACCTGGTATTGTCGCAGATGCTCAATCAGAACCCCTTTTCTAAGCCCACAGGGAAAGCTAGGAGTGCACGCCCTTCATCAGAGAGGTTTCTTTGCATGGAAGACCAGGTTATTGAATACAGAGAGCTCATTAGTGCAGGTCAAATACTGAAAGGCAATGTTCGCAAACACTTGCTTCTATCCAGCAAAGCTGTTTGGTCCAACTCTGTTTATCCTTGCTGTTTGCTATTCTTGAATATTTGCACATATGTTCTGGGGAAGCCTGCTGTTCTTGCCAATATCCAACCTGCATGCAAACCAACGGATGTGTCAAACGACTGCATCGCATCCTGATTATTTCGTATTCCCCAGGGTAAAAACTAAGCAAAACTTTTTACTTTTTCAAGAGGAAAATCGGGACTTCCTTCACTACACATTATAAATGGATTAAACTGTTGTTGAATAAATCCTAGTTCCCTGGAAGGAAATAACTGAGATCAGTTCATAAGTGCTGCCTCTCATCATCCTCCTGACCCCTTCCAGTCCTGAGGGTTGGTGGTGTATGTTTCTGAAAGGACTGATTGCTGTGGGGTTGGATTTTTGTGTAACAGACTCTTGGTGCAGTATGGAGGGCAGGGAAGTAAGGGAAGATGGGGACGGGGTCTGTTGTGATAGGACAAGGGGAAATGGTTTCAAATGGAAACAGGGGAGGTTTAGGCTGAGTGTAAGGAAGAAGTTTTTTATGCTGAGGGTGGTGAGACACTGGCACAGGTTGCCCAGATTGGTGGCGGAGCCCCATTCCTGGAGACAACCAAGGTCAGGCTGGGACAGGGCTCTGAGCACCTGATGGAGCTGTGAGTGTCTCTGTTCACTGCAGGGGGTTGAACCAGCTGGCCTTTAAGTGTCCCTTCCAACTCAAAAGATTCTGTGATTCTATGGAATAATGGGGTTAGGCATACACAGGGATTAGCCACCGTGGGAAAAGTGTGGCTGCCTAAATATCATGCCTGGAAGATGGCAAAAGAAAGGTCGTGTTCCTGGGGAAAAAGGAATGTAGGTCATGCTTGCTTAGTGGGAGACTGCCTTGGAAAGTGGCCATGCTGGAGATCTCTTAGAGCTAAGATTAGACTTGGTTTGGGCTGATCTCTGCATGTGGGGCTTGAACACAAAAGAGAAGGCACGATTTGCATTGTGAAGTGAAGGGGGGATGGAAAAGATCTTGTTCAGAAAGAAAAAGACAGAATAACTGAGGCCAGGTAATATCATACTTTGTTTACCAAGTCTTCAGAGAGATTTGAGATGGCTTTTAATCAGTCTTTGACAGCCATTTCACTTTTTATACTTGTAGTTTTCCCTATTTTCTGTGCTAAGCAAACTTTCACTGAGTTAAGTGCAGTGATTTATCTTCTGTATGTAGGAATTGTTTCCATAGTTGGAGCTCAAGAAACACTGAGTGTTCATTTATCTTATCAGCTCCTAGCTCTTGATCTTAGAGAGAAGCCTCAAGGAGAAAATATAGGTGTATATATGTATTAAAAACAATAAACCACCAAACAACATCAGGCTGTGACCACAAACACAGCCTGCTCTGCAGGTACAACAGGCAGTGATCTGGTAATGGAAATGTGTCACTTGAATTTCTTCTGGGCAGTATTAAACTCCAGCAGGAAAGGTGTACGAGGTCTTTCTATTTTAACGTGTGACATAGGACCTGACTGTGTTGGTAAATGCACTGCAATTATGGATTTGAAATAAAATCTTTCTAGTGAGAAGTGAATGGGGGGGGGGGGG
>PPHD01014761.1:4595-16499 GCA_002909625.1 Bambusicola thoracicus | reverse complement strand
CTTGCAGACAATGGAATTACTTAAAAACAGAATATTAAATATTACATGAAACTTGATTCATGGCTACGTAACAGTCTGAAAACATTTTTCTATTGTAAGAATTAAATCATAAAAACTAGCAGAATGTCATTTGATTTGGTGGAAGCATGCTCCTGAAATGTAGCATTCAAATACTGTCATGAGCCCTGTACTAATGTTAAAGAGGGGAGAACTTGATCCAAGTTTGTAACTGTTGGAGTTGTCAATTCTGTAAATGCTGTATGCTGTCAGTAGAACTTTTTTTCCCATGACTGTCACACATAAAAAGGTAAGACTGCAAATATAATTTGAATGTTAGCGTTTATTAACATACTGGAAGGGCAAGTATGAATTCTCATACTAAGTTTTTGAAAAAGTGAAGTAGAAATGCATGTGAGTTGAGCTGTAGTTTTAAGGTTTCTTGTAGCTCATGATAAACACAACTAGAACTAGTTTACAGTGAAAATAGTTAAGCTGCATTTATGTTTTTGTGTGCCTCTTTCTCAGTTTTACTCAATACCTCCTTTTTTTTTTTTTGCAACAACTACAGTGCAAATCTTAAATTTTTTTTGTAAGGTTCAGTTTTGAAATTTTCTCTACAGAGATTATTCAACGCTGTGGTTCTACAAGTTATGTGAACCAATAATAACAGACTAGTTAGTTGAGGTGAATTAAATCTCGCTTCTTAAAAGCGTAATCGTGATAATCTTGGGGCATACAGCATCATGAACATCCAAGAAAATATGGGTGACTTTTCAGGCAAATGAGTCTGGTGCTACACCAGTGCAAATAGTGCTCAGATAAGCCGAACGCATTTATACTAAGTATCTAGCAATTTGTAATCTCTTCTAAACTATGTAGAACAACAAAATAATTATAAGTAATGCATATCAACTTATGGAAGAGTTGATTAAAGAAGCAGTGAGGCGTTCATCAAGATCAAAAATTGATATTGACTTCGGAAAGCAATACAATCTCATTTACCTGCAACTGTAAGAGTAGCTCTTCTGTGTGTTAACTGGATTATTAAACAACTGAAATGTGCTTGAAATTATGTAAAGTGAGTAAACTGTGTGAAATAAATGTCTATGTTGTATAATAACCATTTTGGCTACTTTGTGGAGGGGACAATTTGATAAGCATAAAATGAAATAATAAAATTTAAAGCAAGCTGTTTACTCTCTTAATTCTGTATTTAACTGGTCAGGTACTGTTTAGTCATGATGAGCATGGCAGTCCTATGAGTGACACCTGTGAATGTCCCTCTCCCACCATGTAAGAGAATGTGGAGTCACAGTTCAATTGTTTATTTCTCTAAATCATTTTCCACTATGTAAGGCCTGTCAAGAATGTTAATTGAAGCTCGGAAGCTAGTGGACAAAGTTGTTATCATATCTTTCAAATTTTAATAATGAACCTGTCAAAGGTGATTTGTGGAGTTAATGTTTCTAAACAGTTGTGCTACTGGTAATTGTAAAGCTCTTTAACTGCTTTAGAAAGTAAATAGCTATTGATTTGAAATGTGTCATAGGATTGGAATGTAACCTGAGCAAAAGTACTTTTGGTCTTAATATGCATTAGTGTTTTAAAGTAGTCTGTTTATGGGCATTGTTTTGCTTTGACCTTTAGCTTAATACCTTTGAAGTCAGGAGACTGTAAGAGTAGCTGACAAGGATAGGATTTAAATGATAGATTCACTAGATTGTAGCTACAGTAAATAATCTGTCTTGATGGATTGAGCAATATTAAAATGGTATTTGAAGCCAGAGGGATTTCTTTAATTTAGTGGTACAGATATCTTCACATCACTGAACAAAATATTGGGAAGTTAAGATACTTTCCTTTGCTGAACAACTATACAAAGGAAGTCATGGTGCTTATGGGATTTGGACGTGATCGCGTATTGTTAAAGTTCCTGATCTAGCGCTACAACAAGACTTCCAAAACTAGTTTACAACTTAATCTGTCAACCACCTCATCTGGTCAAATACATTGACTTCCAGTTCTTTGCGTAAAGCAGGATTCTTATTTTTCCTGGCAATTTGTTCCCTTGCTTACGTTGTGGCCTAATTCCTTTGCATTTAAGAAGTGACTGGTGAGATTTATATTCAAATAAGCACACACTTGCTTCCTTTGTCACCTCCTTCAAATCTCCTTTAAAGGAGATTGTTTTTGTGAAGAGTAGAGCCTGGCTTTACTTAGCAGTTCTAGGAAGATGCAGTTTGTAAATGCAAAGCCACCTTCTTGTAGGGCGGTTATTGTAAGGATTGAGAAAACAGGCCTTGTTCACTTTAGCATTTTATGTTCTCTCTGTATATACGTTTATGAAGAAGACCCTGTGAGTAGACACTTTTTTCTTTTAAATTATAAAAACACAAATAAAAAATGCGGTCTTTAAACTTCCTTTCTGAATACTTCTTGCAAGCTTGAGGTTATGTTGAAGTTTGCTGAACTTCCAAAATGAGTGATTTGACTCTGATCTAATAAATTGTCAGTCATTTCTGTTTAACCTCAAGTCTTCCAATCTATCATGCTGCTGAAGTAGGAAAGAAGAACAAACTTCAAATAGAATCATAGAATCGTAAAGATTGGAAAATCCAAAGGAAAGTGTTTATTTTTAAATCCACTGTAGGACTTGTGTATGAAAGACTCTGGGGAGAGGGTTATTGGTGTCATTACCTACTACCTGCTTTTTAGAGAGGGAATGGTTGGGTAAGCAACAATTTGAAAAAAGACTTAGACATTCAGAGTGCCTGCCTTTATAGAAAGGCTACTTCCCTAGCTGTAGTAGGGGAGTTGAAAGGTAAGCTTTTTGGCTGTTAAAGAGCTATTTCTATAGTGCTCAGTTATATAAGACACTCCAAAAATAATGGCTCCCTATTTATTTTTATGGAGGCTACAGTGGATACAAAGAGCACAATAATACTTAGAACAAGTTCTCAGCTGCAAAACATAATATTTTTTAGTATAGTCACCACCACTAGCTGATTTGCGCAGATGAGCTGATCAAGATGTTCTTCATTTCAAGGTGACAGCTGTGTGTGGCTGTGGAACATGGTTTGTCTTTCATGTTACTGTTGCTGCTGCTGAAAGTACCACCTGCATCTGCCTTGCTGTACTCTCAGCCACTGTTTTTGATCTTCATAAACATTCAACAAGCATCAATGTCAGTGGGTGTCATTGTTCTGCATGGAGGAATTCAATTATACCCCTTTGCTTTGTACACTTTTCATCAGATGCCACTTTGTCAGGCAGCCTCTCTGCTGCCATCTGTTGCAAAGCAGCAGGAATGTTGATGGGAAGGTTCAACCTTTACTGCCCTACCACCATCATCCTCCTCTGATGCTGTGGACTAATATAATAAAAGAGGAGTCATTAATTTCAGAGCAACCCCTGTGCATAATAATGTGAAGTACTCTAATGTTTAGGTTCTTCATATTGATCTGGAATTACACAATAACAGTAAGTCAAGAAGCAAATAGGGATATTTCTTGGCAAATAGATAAGTAATGCACATATAGGCATGTATTCTCTCTAGAGTTAGAACTGCAAGGTATTTGGTCTTATAAATGCAAGGCTAACGCACTTCTGAATTATAACTGAGAACAGTTCTGTCTCTAGTGGAAGACTACAAACGGGATGTAGGAGTCAAAGTGCGGGTCTTGAATTGTGTGGAGTCTAGTGAGAACTGGACTTCCTCATGCTATTTGAAACTAGACAGCCTTCAATGGTCAGTGTTAATACACAACTACTAGGCCGTGCTATGTTCCCTTCCAGTGTATTATTCCTGTGATGCATAAGTGACAATCTGTAGCTGAAAGATGTCTGCCACTGTTCATTTCTTCCTTTTTCTTTTATTATAGAGTTGATAATAAACCCTGAAAGATTTTAGATGGGCCTAACTACAAAATTGTTTGCAGTTGAAAAATGTGCTCTGCAGTTGGTTTTTACAGCAATATACTGGTTGGTACTAAAACAGAACTTAACTCTTTGAAGATAATGATCTGTCTGATTCTAAGGATGACCTATCTCTTTATTTATGTGTCCTTAGGACTTGGCTTCTTTTGACTTCGAAGATAAGTCCAGAGCATTTGAACAGATGCAGTGTATGCAGGGGCAGATGCAGTGTTTGGGAGCATGAGGTGAATCATGTAGTTAGATATCTTTACAGAACTTAATTATAGAAATTTACCTGTCTAAGGTAAGGTACTTGTATTGGAAGAGGTGGGGAAACTGTATCCAGAACCTCGTTTAAGGGAATAATAACAATTGTGACCAAAATAGAGCAGAACCACTGCTAAAAGATGCTATCAATATTCACAGGGAATATTTGGAGACAAGTAATGGACAAGAAACAAACTATACTGTACCAAGGCTGTGGTGCATTTTGGGAAGGTACTAGAGCCATGCTTGGTGTAAAGAGTTCATCTCACCTTTCATAGTAGAAAATGAACAAAGACTTAAAGTAAAAGAAGATACAGTTTTATGCTGTTCTATGTTTCAAGGGAGTGAGATTTTTCAGCAGTGGTAGACTATAGGCTTTTGATTTCTCCTGGTTTCATCAGTTATGGTCCCTATTTTAATGAGGATAGTAGCTATATGTAACAGCATAATATTTCTGTGCTTCTTCACTTTGTCCTTACTACTTCAGCGTGTACGTCTTAAAGATTTGAACAAGGGCCTCCAGCACAGTAAGAGACAGATAATGTAAAACATTGTCATAAATTAAGAGGTTAAGAAAAATATAAGTAGGAAATAGTTTTTAAATTACCATATAAATAGTTAATGTACAGTTAAAATGATGTAATTCAGTATGTTGTGGAGAGCATAAAGAATGCAAATAAGCAAGTTGCTGATGGTATGAAATATTCCCATAATGAAGACAGCTAGCTGGCATGCAAGCATCTTGTCTTTCTAGGTTGTTGTGGTCAAATACGCAGGGGTGAATTGTCTGAAGCACTCTCTAAATTAAGACAATTTATACAAATGAAATGTTGTGGAGTGGAGGTAAGAAACTCCAGTATTCTTGTTTTTAATGTTGTTTTCTATTTGTGAAATATGCTTAAAGAGCAGGAAGTGTGGAAAAATTATCTGGATATATTTTCGGAAAGCTCTGGGTAAAATAAGAAGGTAACTCTGCTTGTTCTTGATTGTAATTAATCTTACAAGTAAGGAGAGCTGTCATTCTTCTACGGTAGAAAATACTGATGCAGATGGACAATAAAAGTTGCAATGATTATACACTCCAGGAATGCATATAAACAACTGCTGAATTGCCACTACAACTGCAGTGATCTGAAGATCAAGATGCTAACTAGTGTTTGTAAATAATGTAGTTGAACAACTTGATAATGAGTGAATAAGATCTAACAGATGTACAAAAATATTTTATATTAATAATAGTATGAAACAGCAGTGACAATTACATGTGGTAATTAAATTTTTCAGGCTGCATGTACTTGTGAATGCGCAGGATGAGACTTAAGACCTCATTATCAGAGGGAAACAGATGAAGAATTGCTAAGTTAGTGTATGTTTCTGTGTAGACATATCCTGGACATAAATATTGCTGGTACTGTCTGAAATTATATGCTAAGCTAACAAATCTTGTATCTGAAGTACATTTTTCAAGAAGGAGAGGTTTGAATTTAAATTCTTGATCTGTGGAATTGTAGGACATGGGAACCCTGGTAAATTTGGATTGCTTAATCTCTACTTCTTTGTTAAATTATGAAACTCACATTAAATCCATTTTTACTAAAATCACAACCTGAACTCCTCTTGTTCATTTTTGGTAGTGCATCTTCCTTGTTCAATTTCCTGTCTTCTGTCAAATTAATTTCATTTACGTATGCCTCCCTAACAAATCACCACTTTTACCTAATCAGGTAATATAATTATCTACTTTGAAAATCATTGTAAAACTTCTCACGTTAGGCTTGAAGTGAGATGCAGTCTGAAATGCAATATGCGATGATGATGACCAATATAGCAATTCTGTCTAATGTGAGAGAATTGTGTGACAATCTCTGAATAGTAAGATTACAAATCATACATTCTTTAGCTTATGTTTCATCAGATAACTGGATGCTTAACAAATCTCCAGTTCTAGCAATTTTAGTTTCTGCGGTGGTAAATTTAGGGTGCCTCTGTAATATTTAGTAGTTTGAATCTTGCTTACGGACATTTAAATAACATGGCTACTTGACTATCAGTGTAATATTCTCTCTAAAAGACTTAAGCTATAATAATAGGCTTAGAATTTCATGCTTTACATTTTTTTAAACTACCTTACATGGGGTGAGGCAGAAAGTTATTTTTGTTTACTTCACTGCTGAAGTAGAAACTGGTATTGCGTGTCACCTTGAAGTTGACTGGGATAATCTCAGGAAGCATCTCTGTGTCAACAGCCCAAGACTTGAAACCTTGTCTTCAATACAGCTGTGTACATGTCCTCCAGTAGACATAAAGAGCAAAGGAAAAAACTTAGTGCTCGAGAAGCACTCAGTATCTGGCAGTCTCTTGTTTCCTTGCATAGTCTGACAAAAAAAAAATTGATATTTTTTATTATGGAATGAATATAGAATTGTTTTGAGGAGTCACATTTCTTCTAGGAGGAATGGGAGCATTTTTCACTGCAAATCTCCTAGTTTTTATCTTGAAATTTTGAAAGCTCCTTGTTCAATGTTAGTGTTATTTTGAGATTAATACATGCAATTTTTAATTATGTTTCCTTTGCTAACCCTAAGGTGAAGCTGAGTAAGATATATTAATGAAACAGATAATTTTGGAGAGAATAGCTTGAAATCAGTAGTTCATGTGCTGCTGACTGAGTACACAACTCATAGTTTTTCATTCTTATGACACTTAGTACCCTGAGCAATATCTGATGGGGGAGTTTGTGGAGTAATTTATTCTATGGCATAAACAATTTGATTGAGTATTCCTAACTGCTGTCTGGAAAGGTAGGAGGTGTGGTTTTATATAATAGGCAGCATTCTTTCACAAAGGAGGTTAATTTTGAACCACGAATGGTGAACATCTGAGTAGAAAAGCAGCTTGCTTTGAGTGCAAGACAGCTGCTTAAAAAGGAAACTTTCTATTCTGCAGCAGAGATCAAACCAAGATGTACCGAAGTGGTTCAAAGCTTGTAGAAAGTGTAAGACTTCATAGTAACATGAACTTGAGAATGAAAAACTATTCTTGTAGAACATACCCATCAACTTTGCTTTCTTATAAACCCTTAACTGATTTAGCTTGCATTGACATTCTGTGCCTTTTCTGTGTCTTGTCTACTTCTTTGCTCTTTTCATTAGATCCTCCTACTACTACCACTCGACTGCCCACGGTTCCCTGGCATCCTTCGACTGATGGCATCACAGGTTTAGCAACAGAGCCTAGAATAATAGATTTCCCATCATCAACTTTGCCAGCAATGCAGGAAGACACTTGGGGTACTGTCATCGGTAGTGCTGTGGGTGGGGCCCTCTTCCTCATACTGGTCAGTGTTCTGGTTGGAATTATCTGCTATAGGAGAAGACGGACGTTCCGTGGTGACTACTTTGCTAAGAACTACATACCACCATCAGATATGCAAAAAGAGTCTCAAATAGATGTTCTTCAGTCAGATGATGTGGATTCTTACCCTGACAGTATAAAAAAAGAAATAAAGCATCCAATGAACAGCTTAATATCTAAAGATTATTTAGAAGACCCTGAAAAACCAGAGTGGAACAATATAGACAATATTAACAGGTACCAGGAACGTTATGAAAGACCGATGGATTACTATGAAGGTGGAACATTGGGGATGAAGTATATGGGTGGTGATTGTTACGATGACAATGAAGAAGACTTTGTTTCTCACATAGATGGCTCGGTAATATCCCGGAGGGAGTGGTATGTGTAGTAGCCACTGAAAACAAAACTTGTATTCACAATTCATTTCATTGGCTGATCACTTTCAGATTGTTTATACTTACGTATGGGGAGGAATAAACTTTTTGAAACTGATTTTTTTTGGAAGGTTTTTATATTGTGACTTGACAACTGCAAATATTGAATTTGGGGGAAGTGTATTTGAGCTGCTTTTTTTTCCCTATGTTGTACTACTGTTTAAGATTTGAATTTGAAAGCAGAATGCTTACAGTACTGGTTTATGTCAGAGGTTAAAAAAGAAAAAGCTAAATTAAAGTTACCAGTCAAATTTGTTAAAGAATATAAAGTGGCTGTCTTGGGTCTCTGATTTAAAAAAAAGTACATATATAGAAAAGTTTACATAAGAGTGATCAAATAAAATTTTGTGGGGCATTTATTTTGCAGATGTAGAAAGTGAATTACTCAAATCTAGCTGCCATCTGTGGGTAGTCTTAATGCTTCTATATAGCAAATAACTTGCCGGTTACGATGAATTACAGTGGAATCAAAGCTTTATTTTTAGGTTTTTTTCTGCACAAAAATGAATACCTCTTAGCATTTTAATGAGCCTTCTTGTAACTATGTACTTAAAAGAAGTCATTGCACTGAAAGTAACTTATCTATGAACAAGGTTTTGAGGAGTAACTGTAAACTAGTAAAAGGCTTGTTGTTTGAATAAGAAAATTATTTTTGTATAGTCATTGATTTATAAATCTTATGTGTATATATACATACAATATGGTATTTTGTTGAGCCTGTACTTGTCAGGACGTCAGAATCCTTTATTGAACATCAGGCTCCTTTTGCAAGTACAGCATATAACTTTAATGAACCCTTTCTGAGATGGGAATCTCAAATTTAAACTGGACACAGCTACTAAGAAAACTCCAATGGATTTCTAAGCTGGAGGTGAAAGCAAACTTGAATGTTTCCTGGGATGCCAATAAACATCGTGTGCTAAGAGGTGTCAAAATGTTTGCTGAAGTTTATATGACTGGAAGCTAAAACAATGGTTTTACTCTGCTTCTAAGAAGTTAGAATGCTTCCTTTGTTGAGAGTACCTAGAACTTGAGATTATTACTAGGGAAGCGAACACTTGCGCTGCTGCTTCATGTAGTGAACACATGCAATGCAATGATGCAACTACAGAATCTAGTAAGACACAGGAGTTGAGATAAAAATATGCAGTTTCTGTGCTGCAGTGAATTTGTTTTCGCTGCAAACAATTTAGTGTTTTAAGTGTGCTTGAATTGTAGAAAAATGAATTCAGAATGAGAAGGAATGGTGTAGAAATGCCATTTTAAAATGTCTAGCATGGAAAAAATNCTAGCGTGGAAAAAATGAAGCTGAGAAGTCTGTTAGGACTTGAAACATGAAAAAGCAAAAAACACTTAAATTTGAAATGAAATAGGTCACATGCTTACAGCTACTTCATGAGTGGAGTTTCTTGCTGGAATTACTTTGCTATCTCATGATCTTTGGTAGTTTAAAGCATTTAGAGCTTTACAAAAATAGCTGTTTTGAGTGTTGTAGACAATACACTGTGATTGCATATGACTGCATGTCTTNGAAGCTGAGAAGTCTGTTAGGACTTGAAACATGAAAAAGCAAAAAACACTTAAATTTGAAATGAAATAGGTCACATGCTTACAGCTACTTCATGAGTGGAGTTTCTTGCTGGAATTACTTTGCTATCTCATGATCTTTGGTAGTTTAAAGCATTTAGAGCTTTACAAAAATAGCTGTTTTGAGTGTTGTAGACAATACACTGTGATTGCATATGACTGCATGTCTTAAAAAAAAAAAAAGATTAAAACAGCTTTATTTGAAATTCAAATGGAAAAACTTCCCTAAACAACTCAAGTTCGCATTTGGATTAATGGAGTACTGATACATGATTAACCAAAGTCTCAAGAACATTAGGAAACCCTATTGTGTATCAGTAGCTAGAGAGCAAACTCAGAGTTTGTTTCTAGCTGAGGGTTCTGATGCAAATTATTTCTGAAATAAAGAGACCATATATCTCTTCAAATAACAGTACTTGATATGTCATCTTTAAAAGATGGTGTTAATTAAAAATATAGCCACAAACGTTTTCTCCACGTGGGTTATCTTTTCCCTGTGGAGTTTTTTGTTGGTGTTCTTGCTTTTGAAAGAAAAAATATATATTTAATTCCCACTGGTTAAGAAGTTGAAGTGTTTTGGTGTTGAAGCTGATAATAGGTATAGGGCTTACAAGTGTTGCAATGTTTTTGTATATTGTTATGTCTGCTGTTTAAAGAAAAAAAAAAAAAAGAAAAATTGATTGTAAGTATCAATGGCTGTTGTGAATAAACTTTTTGTTACATTCTCGAATATAGGTAGTGTTTAAAAAGTTTGACAGACATACCTAAAAGCAAAGGTGAAAAAGCACAAAACCACAGGCTGGGCAGAAGGAACTATTCTAATTAGACTGTTAAAACAGCTTTGTAGCATCTCCTCTGTGAGACCCTAACCTTTCAAAAGGAGTTGCTTTTGTAATTATTTGAAGACTGTGAACCTTAGGAATAAGGGATAGTTGCTTTCCATACAACTGCACTTCAGGCACTGTAGATGCACTGTCTAGGTGTCACAGAGTTCAAAAAAGAACCACAACAACAAAAAAGCATCCTCTTTACTCAGCTGCTGTAGTTCTGCTTTAACTACACGTTGTAACTTCATTCCCATCTACTTACGCCTCTTGGTGATCAAATAACCACGTAGCTGGTGCTATACATCTTAAGTGCCCTCTGACTTGTTATCTTGGCAAAGTAGTCTGGGTTTGTTACTGTTCGTCTTGTTAGACTGAAAATCTGTTATCTGGCCAAAGCAGTCCAAAATAAGTAAATTAATTGAGTACTGCAATAATTGCACTTCACTTTTTGTGTACTGAGATGCTTGCCTGGATATTGCTTTGCTTCTTGGATGGAAGTGAATGGGTAGCTGCTTTTCTCACACCCAAAGCAGAATCTGCCTAAGCTTTTACTGAACCTAGTGCTATGTATTAACTTCTGACAACTCTTCCTTAAATGAGATGGCACTGAGTGTAATCTAAAGTTAAGCATTTAAAGTGCAACAGTTCAGCTTTCTACTGTCTGATATACCCATTTTCTTTTTTTAATGAGAAGAGGAGAATTAAGGGTCTCATATATATGATCTTGTATATATACTGGTATCTGACCAGCAAATAAGGCTTGTGTTAGGAAAGCTGTGTGGTAAAAGCAATGGTCACCTAAAGCAATATGTTATACTGATTTTTTTTTGTCATGTGTTCATTAAAATTAAGGGATAAAGTCATAAATTCACAAATTAAAAAAAAAAAAAGGCAAACAATAGCAAACACCACCAACTTAGTTCTGTTTAATACAGTTTTTTCCTGCTACTTAAAAACTTAAGTGGTTCCAAGGGATTATTGTTGACGGGTCTTTCATAAGCTTTTTTCTTTTGAACTGAGGGATGAGAAAAGGGGTGTTTTAGTCCAGTGTAAAATGACATTTGAACTGCTGATGAATAATTGATAGAACAGCTTATATAGTTGTTTTGTTCCTGGATGTTTAGGCAGCTGAAAAGACTCCTAAAGTTTCCTAAGCTAGGAGGCTAAACTGGGGAGGATTGTTTGGTGATCAGAGAAATGATATGAGTGTTTCTTAAGGGAAATAAATGGAGTACATTGTGTTAGAAATGTAGGTATAGATAAAAGTAGGTGTAGAGCTGTGTTAACTTCAAGCTCTATTGCTACCATCTTTCTGATTCTGTAATCTGTATGCNTTAAGGGAAATAAATGGAGTACATTGTGTTAGAAATGTAGGTATAGATAAAAGTAGGTGTAGAGCTGTGTTAACTTCAAGCTCTATTGCTACCATCTTTCTGATTCTGTAATCTGTATGCATCTGAACAGTTGTTTCTGTATGTTACTAGTATTTTACAAGCACTGGTTTTTATGAAGCCAGT
>PPHD01014760.1:0-16499 GCA_002909625.1 Bambusicola thoracicus | reverse complement strand
AAAAAAAGAAAAAGAAAAAAGAAAAACAGAAGAAAAAAAATTACATTCTCATATAATTTAAACTTGTGGAAAAAAATAGAACTTACAGAATACAATGTGAAAGCACAGAAGCATTTCACACTACATACCTTATCCTATTGACTTAGGATCCTGTCATCCTCCCTAATATTTCCATATTGAGTAGAAAAGAACAAGCAGTCCTCAGACAAATTAGAAGTGATCTTTAGATGAGTCTGCACCACTCATTGGTATATGTAAGGAGCTTGGAAAGGCTGATCTTTCAGGTTGGGTGCTTCAGCTGAGTGACCGCTGTCAGAAACAGTGTGACTGTCCTAGAACAACTGTCATCCCATTGGTCCGGAGACTAAGGCAGGACAAGGTTTCAGGAATCAACTTTCTATAAAACCTAATTTCCCAGACTCTGGCCTTTACTTTATATTGTAGTAATGAAAAAGACGTCTGTACATACAGACGTATAAGGTCAGCATTTATGTCCTGCAAATGAGTCCCTTAAAAATTCTCCTGTGCTCTTGAATCAGTTTGTAGAAGTATTTGTTCCACATGAACATTTGCCTCACCACACTTGTCCCAGCTTGTTACATATTTCTTTGTTCAAAGGCTTGGCTTCTCATTTCACAGCAATTGTTAATGTAAAATACAAATATAAAAGCTACAGGGTGTACAATGTATAGTTGATTCCCATTATTGAGCTGCCAGGTTTTCCCCCACACATCGTTACGGCTATCATTTAACAAAGAGATAAAGAGAGAAATCATCTTCCTGGAACATTGTAAATGTCACTGGAGCCAGTCAGTAAGATAGAACGGCCAGTATGAGATAAGAGTGAAAAAACCTTGCATAAGTGAAGCATGTGGGAGCTGAATGTTGGACATTCATAGCAGCAAATTCAGAGAAGCTAAGCAGGATGCAAGTGGGGTAGCAGGTAGGTACAGCATATAAAGGAAGTAGTGTGTGTGCGTGTGTGTGTGTACACATACGCATGTGTTTGTTTACTGTAGATGAAGGAACAGAGTGAATTCAAAGCCCTACGACTCAAAATAAAAAGAGCTAAATTCATAACACGTATTTGTGTGGCAGCCTTTACCACACATGTCATATCTGCAATGGTCTGCGCTCCAGATGGCTGGATAATGAGAGCCCACTGGCCTGGCCTGGACGAGGTTCCCAAGTCTCTTCTTAAATGTTAGCTCAGGGTGCCAGTAGGCACACAACTGCACAGGGCATATATATATGTACATCTGAAACAAGAGCAACTTCTGTAAATTATACTACCTAGGGCAGGTAGGAATGCAATAACAAGGATGGGAGTAACCTTCCTGTGGTGATGTTGTGGAGAGGGACTTTGCTAAAGGAAGACTAGGAAAATTGTGATACAGTTCTCAAGAAAATATGATCTAAATTTCAATAAATTTGTTTTGTATGAATTGCCAATAGTTGACTGCTCAGCAGTCAAAGCTATGGGGAACAACATTAAAAACCTCATATCAGTACTTGGGTACTTTAGCCTCATTCATTCTTTTTTAAAAGTGCTGTCAAGCTTTTGGCTCTGCTACAAAAATTGTATGAGCTAAAGAAAGACATGTGAACTCAAGCCTGAAGCAGCATTTAAGGGGAAACAGACTACACAAAATATTAAGGCTTGTGATGGTGATGGAGACACATGCACTCTAATTTAGAGTCTATTGGCTAGTCACAGTGAAGGAGTTCCTTGTAGGCAACATAAACTCCTGTCTTGTTATTAATATTAGTTGTTCATTCTGGATGATCCTTCCTGCCAGCCCCACCTATCATTCACACTTCATGGGCTGTTCAATTAAAAATACTAACAACTGCCAGCTTTATAGTGTTAAAAGCAAACAGTTGTTATTAAAATAGAAAATAACAGCAACACTTATCATCAGACCACCATAACATTGCACAGCTTGGCACAAGTCTTGAAGTCTCTGCTGTACTGAGGCCCAGTACAGACCACACACAGAGCCTGAATTAGAACATAAATTTTAAAAAACAACAATAATGATAAAAATAAGACGGTATGTCTTAATCAGGATTTGCAATATAACCATCTGCTTTACCTAATCTGGAAGTGGCAGAGCTGCTCAAACATGAACTTTCCATCCCAGGGGAAAGTCTGATACTCTGATTCTTACTTTATAATTAACTGCAACAGAAGTTTAATATATCTCTTCATTCTTTTTCAGCTATTTCAGCTGAATTATTTCAATATCTCTGAATCAACTTATTTTATCTGTCAAATCCAAACTGAAATAAAAGCATCTTTTCTCTCTGCTAGCATGGATCCCCAGGGAGTGACTGCCAGGCTGTATGGAAAACATAGTCCAGATGCACAGCATCTTTTCCAATTGAAAAATGGAAGCATGAAAGATCCAAACAATTTCTCTATGACTTTACTAAGCTTGCGCTCAGGCAGAAATTAAACACTGATTGATCTGAAATATTTCCTTCGCCTATTAAACCTTCAAAAAAAAAAAAAAAAAAAAAAAAGTAAAGGATGCTTTCCTGTGAAAATTTCTATTTTGATAAAGCCACATTTACTGATATGGAAAATTCTGTGCAAATTTCTTCCATTCACATATTAAAATCACTGTAAATTCTAAACAAATGTATACAAGTGACACTTCAGGATGTATACACATGTATCTAACAACACCAAAAAACTACAATAAGAACCCCATTCTTGCCTTTTCAGAATCTAGCACACAACAGTTAAATCTGCAAAACAAACATGTCTGTATTACAGCTCTCTTGTGCTTGCCCATTGTGATACAATCTTTAATTATACGAACACTTAGTATTTTTTCCATAACCCCCCCTATTTCATTCAGTGCACAGAGTGAAAGGTAATGCAGAAATGAATCAGTGTTCTGCAGTGAATGAACCCATTGTCTGTTGGTCCCTTGCCTCACTCTCTGCACAGTGTAGAAGGTGTCCGGTAAATGAGGCACAGGGTTGCAGGAGGAGGATTGTTCATCCTGTGCTCAGTGTGCCTCCTAAAAGTATGCCTACAATTACACATTTAAACACAGTAACTGCAGTTCTCATGCACAACAAGCCCAATTTGATGTCATCTGTATAAATATCGTGATTGTTTTCTAACATTTTAAGAGCTAAACTTGTAATGTTCTTTATACACAGATCAGTAGGACTTCTGCACTTGATATCAGACTGTAGCTGGCTCAGACTTTCTGCAGAGAAAGGGACCATTCATTGAGAAACCTTAAGCCTAATTCACACACACACAAAAATAATAAAAAGGAGTGAGGGAAGATTTGAAATGAATTCCTATAATACTTGAACCAAAATGACTCATCCTTTAAAGAAAGTGAAATATAGTTTGTAGCACTACTGCTAAGAGGGCAACTGCTCATTTCAGTAATCAGAAAGCTTGTTATGTTGTGTGAAACTGACATTGCTGAAGACTACCAAAGTGCTGATATGTGAACCTAATTTGGAGGATTTGCAAGCTGTGGAACTAGTAAGATCACAGATAACAGAGGGATGGATCTATTACAGACTTTCTCTGGTTTCATCATGACATAATGCTCCAAAAATCAGAAAGTAAAATACAGAGTTGGCTCCTGTCCAAGCATCCAAATACGTTAACTACAAACTTGGCTTAGTGGATACAGTAGCCAATAGACTTCATTTTTTCATCATTTCATTTTTAGAAAATAAACACAATAAACATTACTGAAGACTAAAAGTTCTCATTAAAGAGACAAATCTGGCTTCTTCAAAGAAGAGGGCTTCAGTGTAAATTTGGGACCGCTATAGCACTCTCCCCCAGTTAGCATCATTTAGCACACCACAGATTCTGGGTCACATACAGTCATATGGTTTGCAGAGCTCCACTCCTTGTTCCCTTCTACACATCACAAGTGTGCTTTCTCCCTGCCTTCTGCTGTAACATACCTCTAGCCTGAACAGAAAAGATAATTTATACCATTAAGCAGGATACTTTGGCTCCAAGTCCATTCAGGCTTTGGCTGTTTTAGTAAAACTGTCAAAAACCAATGGAAATGTGTTGCATTTACTGTAATGATTTTTGTGTTGTAAACACCTGGTGTTGATGGATCAGATATTTTTCATAGGCTATATAGTGACTTCGATTGCTGTTGGCTTTGAACTTCAAACATCTTATCATCAGACTTTTTTACAGGATCTATATTAGAAGCTGAGTGAGAAAGGATGCGGGATGCATTCACACACACACAAAACAGGAGAAAAAAACCTTTTCCTATGCACTGCTCAGATGAGAAAGATAACTTTCAAGAACTTTGAGGGCATACAGCAATAGAGTGGGACAAGAATAACCAACATCCCAAGATGATGTTAAAGAACCAGGATCAAATCACCATACTGAATCTGAAGCATCACAGGTTCATCATCTTTTTACCAACTCTGAGGGGGAAGCACCCCAACCATTTGGCCTCATCAGATCCGCTAAAAATTTCATACTGTACCTGCAAAGCCTCTTCTGAGAAAAAAATTCATTGAAACTAGCATGCTTCCCTGCACAGTTTAATTTGGTTTCTGCAGTTTCCAGTATAAATAATCATGCAAAAATATGAATTACATTATAATATATATCTCATTAATTAACTTGGCACTTGAGTTACAAACAGATTTGCTTGTAAGCATAAGAATCTCTCAACTCAACTTACCAATTTCCTCAGCAGCCAACCTCCTGAGTTTTGTCTGATTTTAGATCTTAAACTTGATGACTTGGAACAGCGATATGAGAAATAAGACGTTTGGCTTCTATTTCCAGTTCTATCACCGAGACTCTCTTGCAACTTGGATAAGCCATTTAACCTCTCTGTCCCACAGCTTCTTGATGTATTAAATAGATACATCAGTATGCAATCTGAGGGTATTAAGAAGCTAAATTAAAAGCCTTAAACAAAGATTTGTAAGTGATATTTCCCACCTCCCACCCCCTTCTTTTTTTGCTTGTTATAAGTTCAAAGAGAGAGGGAGTGCATTGTGTTTATAAGACGTGAACTTCTGATAAGATTTATAGTGGTTGCCTACATCACTGCAATGTCCTTTTAACCTAATGTCCCCAATTACAAATATATATATATATATATAAAAGGAATCCTATATGAAAACAACAGTGCAAAGGACTTGCCAGGGTGGAAAGTTACATTTATTCAAATCCCATTAACTTTGGCAGGAATGTGGCAATTACTGCAAATCACAGCAGACTTTCCATTCCCCAAAGTTTTCTGATGGCTGACACCACACGTGTTTTCAGAGATGGATGTAAACTCCTTGTTAACAATCAAAATCATATTGCTTGATTCCACATTTGTTTCTTGGATTCATTAATACCTCCCTGAAATTAAGACAAAATGGCAGCAAAATGAACATGTTTCTTAAGTTCCAAACATAATTGTTTGTGCTATACCATATTGATACCACAGTTGTATATCAGATCTTGCAGTTATATGCACATATGAAATATAAGGAACATTACTACCAAATCTGCACAGCGTCACACAGTTAAGAATTGTTCTCATATATATTTCCACCTCTGATTTAAATATTTGCCTTCTGTCTTTATGGTGCATCTCAACAGAATCTAGGAACATACATTTATTCACACTGTCATCGGAAAACTATCCCTTCAGAAATACTCATACTTTCACTGAAATAACTAAATGAAATAACCTTAAGTATACTAGTCAGTACAAGTAATTTCTCTTATTCAGTACTGATGCCCAGCGAAAAAGCTTACATTTTCATTTACTCTTGTAGGCACAGTATATCGTACAGCAGAATAAGTATTTAATTGGAAAAAGTCTTCTACAATGCAGTTTCCTGCTGGGTTTCTCTTCCCCTTCCATTGTGCTTCCAGTGGAGATCCCCAATACATATGCATTGTTTCCAAATTTTTCATGTAACATACACAATCTCTGTCTTTTATCTAGCCATGCTGATCAGTTGGGCCTGGTTGATTTTTACAGCTGCATGATTTTCCACAGACTCTAGACTAATTACTGTGATATTGCAATTAAATCAACACTTTTCAATTATTTTACTTTTCCAAACTGTATCTAATGTTTATTTAAAGGCAACTTTCTTAAATTATTCTTGGATCAAGAGCCATCATTTTGCTATTGGCATATAAGGACCTGCAGATCTATCTTTGATCTAATAAGAATTTGCTTTACCACCTGAATGTTACCTCTGCTTCTGTTATATCATTATGTCTCCAATTCTTGTAAAAATAGAAATTCCACCTTAACCCACAGCTTGGACCCACACAGTTTGCAATACCAAATAGGCCTTCATTTCCTATGATGCTGAATAAGTGAGATGGATACTTTTCCAACTGAACTCACCATGATACCACACTCTCTTCCATATATTATGTGTAGTTCAAACTGCCAAGAGCTGTCAACAGATGTAAACGCAGAAATATGAAACTAGACTCCATACATTTATCTTTTGTCCTACTCGGGGCAAAAGAGACAAAGGCTGAGATCACTGCTGACTCATGAAATGTCTATTACCAGAAAACCACCTACTTCTTCAGGAATTAGATTTTCCAGTATTCCCATATTATTTATACTTGGTAAAGAAACTCTTTAAAAAAAAAAAAGAAAAAAAGAACTATAGGCAATTAAGACAGATGAAGAAAAAAGGCAAAAACTCATAAATTTTCTCAAACTTAAAACAATGTCTCAAAGAAGACAATACTATTCATTCCGTGATCTGTATTTCTTACTCTTCATGCACATATGAGGATCGCTAAAGAAATTACCTGGTATAGGTATTGCTGAATTCACTTAGGTCATATTGGGAGACTGCAGTATGAATTGGAAGGAATAATATTGAAAAATGTTGCAAATAATCTTTTTGCTGTTCTCACTAGTATTTTCATGACACTTATCTTGTCCAACACCATTCTGTATCCTGTTACACCAATGTTATACCAACAGATCTTCAGCCTAAACACACAATGAAAATGCTGTCTTGGAGCTTCAGTTAAAACAAGTTTCAGGCACAGAAAGTTATGCGACCATGCTAAAACTCATAAACTGGTCGTTGCAACAATCTCAGTCCTTCTATTCTAATATCCAAGCCTCGGGCATATATAAAACTGCTTCAAATTTGGGATGAGGGATATACTTAATAACTGTCTTACTCCATAACAGTGAAGGTTTCTATAGGAAAGTTTTTTCTAAACAAGTGATAGCATTTTCCCACAGACCTTTCAAAACTATGATATGAGTCCAGTCAGCAACAACATCTTTAGAAATCTTACCTCATTTTACTCTGAGATCAAAGCACATTTCTCTGAGCTGAGCTGCACTTGTATAATCGTATGTAGAAAAAGTAAAAAAAAAAAAAAAAAAAAAAAAAAGTTCTACCAAAAGAAATCTGAAGATAATTTTCCCTATGAGAATAATATCTGAAAAGCAAATATCCCAAGAAATAGCTCATTCTTTTACTGAGAGTGCTCAGATACTGAATTCAGGAAGCTAGTAAAAGAACTAGGACTGAAAGTATACACATACAGTGGTACTCATGCAAGAAGAGCATCTCAAGGCGAAATATCCACAGACCAGAAATGCTTCCCATTTAACCCTATTTATTGTTTGATCTCTAACCCCTAGGTCAAGGTTCAGAATAGTCACAGATTTAAAAGTTTCTAAACAAAACAAGCCAATATAATGTAGAGAAATACCTTTGTAAATGTTCTTACATAATTCTGCATGAATGTACTCATGGTTATCTTACTGGGAAAATCATATTCCTTGGATTTTAGCTAAGATCCATCTTTTACAGTTTATTTACCTATACAAGCATTTCTTTCTTTCTTTCTTTCTTTTTTTCTTTCTTTCTTTCTTTTTTTTTTTCTCATTTTTTGATGCATCTGGAATTTTCAGGGACCAGACGTAGTATATATTGTAAAAATTCTACGTCTACACTAGAAGAGATATAGTAAGCAAAGTTATTACATAATTTCTATTTGAAGATTCATATCAACTCTTACTAACATCATAAGCCCATCTGCTTTATTTGACTTTATCCCTTTGATTTTCTCGGATGGTGTTTTAAATCCCCTGTCATTTTCTGTTTTCAGCCACATGTCTACCATATGTATTGCATAAAAATAAAGGTTATTTTTTTACCACCCACCTATAAAGACTATTTAGCTACTACAGCGTGCTGAAAATTCTGCTTGGTAGTTTAAACAGAAGATAATCAACCTGTGAAAAGCCAGTATATGATATATGGTAAGAATTCTAAAACTTGACAAACGGAAGACAAACACTTGACCAAACAAACATGTTATTTATTACCTATCCTGGAATGAGAATCATGTCTCCAGAGATGAAGGGCTAGGGCACTAAGCCCTGATTCTAGGGCTGGAAAAGCTATTTGCTTCAGCACATTGTTTACTGGTTTGAATCCTTTCTCTGCTTCTCAGGAAATTCAAAACTCAAAGAACACTTTGGTTATACTAAAGCTCTTTGGGTTGAATTGGAAGAGTTCTACTTAATGGATACGTCACACTTGCAGAGACTGCTTTAAAACAGAAAATATCTTCATTCTACAGCTTTCCTACAGCAAATCTAAGTTTGGAGAACACTCAAAAAAAAAACAAAAAAAATCTCAGAATTCCTTTCCACGCCTTACCTGAAATATTCATACAAACACAGCATACAACATTCCATGTGAAAGAAAGTTTTAAGCTTTGATTCCTTAGAAGTGTCTATTGCTCATCGTAACTGTACTCAGAATACATTATTAAAATGTATCACTCCTGTGACTAAGCCAGGAAAAGAAATGTTTTATTTCTACCATGGTGCAATGCTGCTCAGAAGCATGCAAAACCACAAACAGAACAAATTCTTTAAATAACAAATGTGTACATTTTTTTTGCTTATATGTAGTTCTTAATGTCAAAAAACAATTTTCTTGCTTTCGTGAGATAAATCTGATGACACACTCTTGAAATACATTTCTGCTGTATGCCTCTTTTATCTCCTTTGTAGCATTCTCTAATGTGACTGCCAGAATGCTGTTCTAATTTGGGGAATAATTTTCTATATGAGAACTGTCAAAATGAAAATAAATTCAAAGTTCCAGGAAATAATGAGTTCCCAATTACGTGTCTGATTACTGTCAGTTCAACTGTAGAGAGTTCAGAAATGGAGGACATCACTTTTCCTTTCACCGAACAGGGAGCCTTGAGTTGATAGCACAGGGAGAAGGCTTTCAAGTAGTTTTAAAACCTTCCCTGTTCTACATGAGAGTTATTTTGAGGTCGTGTTCATGTTTCTAGACTGCATGATTCTCTAGTAGAGACATCTGAGTCTTATCTGCCTATTTCTGGCTTTGTTTGAGAATGTTTATATTATTCAATGTGGGAGACTTGAACTCATGACAAGGAACATGATAAATTTTCTTAATCAAACTGGGTATCAAGAGGTGGTCTGTCATCATTTCCCTTTTGTTGCACTGTGAAAGAAAGCAAATAAGGAGCATCCAATGCAATCCCCACTTCTGTTTTAAGTCTCCCCACCAAGTCATTAAACATTCCCTGGCCTTTGTCAACAGCCTGGTAAACATCCAGAGAAAGAATCAGAATAAAATAGTTTATTTAACATTCCTCTCCTCCAACTGCTGATTAGGATAAATAGTTTGTATAAAACGCCTATCTGATCCAAAAATCACAAAAAGAAAGGATTCAGCTATCAGTAAAGTTTAGATTTGGTTTCAAATATTTTTAAACAGCAAAAGAGTTTTTTGTGCTCTTTGATATTTTCTCCATCCTCAGCACATCATGTTAGCACCGTGTCAAAGCAAAACATCAACATCAAATGATCACTGGGTAAACTCCAGTGAACTGGAGTGAAAAGCTGGAGGCTGAAATTCCAGGCATAAAATAAAATTTGGAAAGAAGCCAGAATAGAGGGTTTTTTTTAACTGTCTAAAATGCTAAGGAGCTGATACCTAGCAAATCTTTCCATTGACTTAATGGTTTGGAAATTGTTAATCCTGGTCAGACTGATGAGTCCTTTGAGTCAAGATCATTTCCTCTGACAGGGAAATGTGTCAAATGCTTCAAAGAAAAACAGAATCATCTTCTTCCAACCACCACTGTGCTCATCCATAATGAAAACAAAGTAACACCATGACCAAAAGAAAGCATCTACATAGCATGCAGTGATTTGCAATCAACTCAGCAAGTAAAAAACTTCATTTCAGATTGGCTTTTTATTTTTAACATGGAGAAAGAGATTTTGTACTCCAAATCTCCTTGCCCTAAAATATTGGAGGGAAGGATATCCAGTAGTTAGTTATGCATTGTGAAGATATTTATTTATATTAAGATTTTTGCCATTTAGACTGTCCAACTGTCTCATTGCTCTTGTAAAATTCTACAGTAAGCCAAAGCAGCTAAATTATCTTAGCAGCATACAGGATAGTGTTAGTTGTTTTGCAAGTGTAGATGAGAATAGCTCTACTCCATTCAACCATCAAATCGCCATTGACAATACTGAATCACTGCACAAGGCTTAAATGCTCCTTCTCTGTCTTTGAGCTCTGTAAGAAGAAGTTAATCAACTTCTTTTTTTTCATTTTTCAATTTTATTTCTGATACATTTAATATTCTTTAAATTTTGGGTGTGATCACCAGCTAACATAAATCAGCAAAGTTGAAGTTACTGGATCAGTTTACAAAACTAGAATGTTGCCTGTGGTTTTCCCACATTAATAAAGTTAGACCACATATCCATTTTGGCTGAAATATTTGAAAATATCCAAAAAATCTTCATGTTCGGTCCCTGAAATAGGAATTGGGCCTAGTCTTATCTATCTGATGGGTAATTTCCACTGGTAAAGCACATATCCCCCTGATGCACACACAGAAGAGTGAGCGAAGGCAAAGAAATTCCACAACTGAACACCACAAAGGAAGATTTCTATAAACATGATCTTTTATCAAGAAATTGTAAACATGCAATTTAATTACATTTCTCAAATAAAGATTTCTACTGAATATAAAAATTGTGAACTCACTGCTAATTTTAAAATTACATGCTATTAAATTTCTCTTGAGAACAAGTTACGTAATGTTGGCACATTAAAAGATGCGTGGTTTAGATTTTGTGGTTAATATCCTATTAAGTAGGATTAATAAAAAAAAACTTTAATAAAACAAGCAGTTAAATATAGATCAATTATCATTTTTGTTGTTGTTTATGAAAAGTAAGATTAGTGTTTACAAAATCCCTCCTAGGAATTGGCTACAAGTCTGTACTACTGACTGAAGCAGAGAAATTATTTCAGCAGGATGGAGACAGCAACACCTGTTGGCTACTTCACACAAAGAATTTTATGAATGTAATTTAAAGAAGGGACTGGGAAATACACGTATAAGGGCAGTGTATCCTCATTGCTGTGAGGAATAATATAGGAAAACTCAATTCTAGTATTTTGACATTGATTCTGAGTCAGAAAGAAAATAGAAACATTATTAAGGAAATAGGAAGTTTGAAACTTCTCACTTTGGAGTCAACCTCTGTATTTTGGCATTCAATTTCATAAAATACTCCAAGAACTCTCTGAGGCAGCTCAGCCCAAAGAAAAGACCCCCACACATCACAGAAGGATGGCTTCGACTGGCACAAAATGTGGAACGCCTGTTTCCAGTATGCATCATTACAGCTCAACATAATGAGCAGGGAAAACTAACAGATACATAAGAGACTCAAATAAATCAAACTAATAAAGAAAAAAAAAATCAAGTTATCTTATTCTGACAAACTGGAGAATAATGAAATGGAACTTGATTTCAGTATTTCTATCTTAACATTTTAATATTGCTTCTTCATATTCACCCTTACAATTAATAACACATTTTGTCTGAATGTAGAAAGCAATTCTTTTTCTAACATAGTATGATTTGTTTGTATTTTTTCGGCTAGTTTCATTCACAACATTGGATCTAACAGGGAAGAGTAACAGTAGCTGTATGTTGCCACTGAAAATGAGGTGTATGGTGATACAACAATAGTATGAAGATGGCAAAAAAGGAGAGGAAGCCAGCTATCATTTCTTAACTCTAATAGTGAGGCTGGAGCTGGATCTCCCTGAACACACACACACACACAATCCCACAATATCACATTTTATTTTATTTTTTCCAAAAGGCAAAGTAATTTTAATACAAAATAAGCACTGGAACAGCAAAATATAAAGCACTAATTAAATTGGGTTATTTCAGTTTGGAATTCATAGCCTGGAAAAAGTGTGCTTCAAATTGTTGTATGTTTTCTGTAAAATGATTCCTATGCATAAAACAACCTTGAGGAAAAAGGAAAGAGGGAAAAGAATTGACCAGTGGAATCCATTTTGAAAGTATGTTTAAAAACACTGTTTATGTTAAAAATGAGGTTTAACATAAACCAAAAAAAAGAAAAAAAAGAAAAAAAAAAAAGCCAGGAAATTCTAACTTAAGTCTAACAGCTCCATCCTGAACCCATGCTGCTGAGAAAAATAAAAGGAACAATGCTGAGATTTCAGAACAGCTCTGCAACTGAGCTTCCTGATTCCCCTCTGTTTGTTAAACCTGTTTAATGTTAACATCAAACATTTGAATAAATAGTTACTGCATTTATAACTACTCAGAGCAACTAAGTTTTGCAATGTTACTATAGGGTAGGTTCATTGGCAAAAGCCAAGCCACTGGGTTTAAGAACTTCTCATGGTGCAAACAAGCATTGCTGAAGCTTTGTGAACATCCAATTTTATGGCAACTCCTTCATATGGTGCTGCATCAAACTAAATATGGGGTCTTCAGTTGGTCTTCTTTAGGTAATGCAGTATTTTTCATTTTAATGTGTTTTAATAAAGTATTATTAGTAATAATTTTATTTGTTTGTCAAAATAATTATCCCTGACCATTATTTCTACATTTACAGTAATGGATTTTGATTATTTGTTCCTATTATAAGTGATTAGTACACTGACTTTTTCTTTTCACTTGTTTTGCTGTTTTATCCTGATGTTTGATCTTGGATATACTGGAAGCATATACGTGCTTCTGCAGTGTGCTTATCTGTGATATTTAAATAATATTTCTGTTCATAATGCTTATTTTGCACAAATTTGTTTGAAGATTATTTCACTCACATTCAATATTTGGGAAAGGAAAATTTCAAACTTGCTCTATCAGAGGAAATTTAGTAATTTTAGTAATTTTAAAATTCTCCAAAAAAAAAGTGAGACCATTCCTGTTCATATTCTGATGTAGCAATAATATTTATCCAAGACTGAAACCACGCTGTTCCACCAGTCAACAGTAAGCAGTATTATTATGCAAAATGAGTGTCAAAATTCAGACATCACACCACAACAAAATACATTTATCTATACCTACAAAAGATCACATTGTATTGATCTATGGGTATGCTGAAAGTAGAAAATTAAACAACATTTACTGAATTATCTACTGAGTTTTCCCTTCAACTCTCTCTGGTGACTGAGCCTTTCCATCCAGACATGGACTGTTTCTACAGCTCTCTTCCTAAAGAACATGCCCAGACACACTGATTCCTAATAACTTCTTGATCAGTATTTGAACACCTGACTAGCTTTATAAAAATGCATTCCTTTGTTTCAGTCACTGATTTTTAAACACTTGTTTTTCTTCTACTTTGACCACCTGTTTGCTATTATGTTCAGTTCAGCGTAGGTCTCAATAAAAACATTTCTGCTGTTGGCTGACCAAATGGACACTGATTATATAACAGCTGCAGTTTGATAGGTGCAAAAGATGAGCATGTGAAAACTGTGGCAATGTGTTTTGCAGATTAAAAAAAAAAAAAAAAAGGAAAAATATATAAAACAGTGCTTTGTTCAAAAGCAGGTACTCAGTCAAGATTATTATGGTTATTTATGCTTTATTCTGTAAGGCAATATATGAATATTAAGCATTAGAGAGTCCCTATCCTGAAATCAGAGTAAGTTATCCTAGAACAGAGTAGAATGCAGTGTTAGGAGACATACAATATTTCATGAACACAGACCTGAGCACCAAAAACAAAGTAGAGAATGTGAAAAGACTCTCAGAGGATGGGAGGAAGCAGGAGAAATTTGGAACTAACAGTCTATTTGCTTAGTGACAGAACCTAGTCAAAAGCATGAAAAATTCAGCCAAAATCATCAACATTTTTGTTTGTTTTATTAGGTTTTCTTTGTCAGTAAGTATGAGCAAATGCTGCTGGAACTGCTATACCGGAGAACAAAAATATTTTTAGATACAAAAGCCTCACATATATCTGTTATACCTCCAAGTGTGGTACAAAATGTGATCCGAGGGTGGAACAAAGTTCCACAATGAGTGAGTAGAGAATAATTATACATTCCAGAAGTGTTTTAAAACATAGCAGTGGCATCTAGTGAGCAAAGCATCAATTTCTATTGGGAAGAAATTCAAAAGTGGTATTGAACACCGAATTAGGTAGAAAAACAACTCACAGGGATTAAAAACACCTCCAGTAATTAGAGGATGAATCACAGTCCTAACCAGAAACTAAGAAACTACATCACGTGAAAGATTAATGTGTAGGTTGCACCATAATAAAGAATGTAAGAAATGAAAACATTCCTGAACCACATTACTGCACACACACACAAAAAAAAAAAAAAAAAAAAAAAAAGCAAACTCCATCTCCTCTAGATTCCCAGTGGCTTGTTTTAGTAACTTCCCTCTGTCTACTTCCAAAAAGAAAACTACATTTTCACAGATAGAAATAAGTGACTCTCTTCTTCCAGGATTTGGCAACTGCTGCCCCATATTGGAAGTTCTGGGAACTCTAACTTCAGCAAATTGTGCAGAATATGTTATATGCAGCATAATTTATCTCGTAAAGTAGCAAGACATTCAAGTGAGGGAAAATTATTCATGTAATAGTTTGGAGAACATTCTAGAACAGCTGCAAGGACTGATTCAGATAGTTTTCTTGAAATCCTTAAGTATCAGTAAAGACATGTGCATCATCTTACAGCAGAATGCAAAACAATTTAGTGATTGTACAGTTTTCTTAAGAACTCCTACTCATCTCTGAACATGTGGAGTCCTGAAGCTGTAGAGTTGATCTTTTTCACATGAATATATAGAATAATTCCATGCCTATGTCCTACAGAACACCATTTGAAAATGTGCTTTTCAGTCCTACCTTATTGACATATGGACCAGTTATGGACATATGGACATATGCACTAGGTGAGGATAAATAAATACAAATAAAAATATCCAAACAAACATTCTGTGACATGATAACTGTCTTACTGTAAGAGTCTTACTGTAAAAAGTATGAAATTGTCCATGGCTTTTAGGGCTTGCTTGAGGCAGAAATTACAAATAATTCCTTTCTATAATAAATTTCAGAGGTATCTTGAACATGGAAGAATACCCTTTGGCTGTAGCAAAATACTATTAATTGATTCCCTTGATAACTTATATAGGCAATTCTCCAGGTATTTATTAAACAATCTATCAGCTGCCTTTTACATTAAAAAAAAAAAATCTAAGGCATACATTAGCTATTTCCTCAGGCTCACAGCACAGTTTTGGCAAAGCTGGAATCAACTCTGACTTTTACTTTCTTCTTTTGTACATCGGCATGACAGTGGTTGTCCTAGCAGCTCATCCAAACTAGCCCTATCAAAACTTGATATTATTTTTTTAGCTTCTAGTTTTATGTTTTTCTTCCATCTACTCTGTTCCAGCCCTTCTTGCTTCTTGGAGAGAGAGAAAAGAAAGCAAGCAACTAAATAATACATTTAAAAAATCAACCAACAAAACTCCAAACATCTCAAGTTAACTCTCTGGTTTACATCACCCAGTGTGTTATTATTTTGATGAATGTGAAGGACCCACTTTCCTTTCAGCCTCAGGGCCATTACTGAAATACAATGTACTCTTATGAGCAGACCATACTTTTGGAAAGCTCGGAACACCTGTTCTGGAATTTCTCATTTCAATCTATTACAAATAGATTTTGAAATACAGATAATGAGATTGGCTGTAGCAAAAGAAGCTCTAACAGGTGGAACAGGGGACATGTAAAACTGCTGACTTAGCTAACATCTAATTACTAAGGATAAAGTCTGTGTCTTATTGATATGATTGGATTTTTTTTCCCCAAAATATTTTTTCTTATGTACGATTCTGAAGGGTTGAATTTTGGTACAATGCAATGACCAAAAAAATCCCCCAACTTTCTTTGGATGTGTAAAATTAGGAATGTTAAGCTATGACATGGAAGTAATCTCCAGGTACTGTTGCGTTACCTATCTGTGCTTTGGGGAGGATATAAAGTACTGGAGTTCAAAAGAGGGTTACAGAAATAATATAGGGCATGGAAAGCAAGAATTCTCAATTAAGGATAATAGCATCTACAGCTTAGCAAGCATAATCTTGA
>PPHD01014759.1:0-16499 GCA_002909625.1 Bambusicola thoracicus | reverse complement strand
TAATTAATCTTCCCTTTTTCTACACTGGTTAGAAACTGCATTTCTCTGTGCACTAATTATACATTTCTTAACCTGACATTTAGGTCTATGCCTTCAGCCAAACTTTCATCTTCCCTTGTCCTCCAGATCAAAGTCCTTCAGCCCTCTACCCACCTCCTAGACCTGGCTGCAAGGAGCGTCCTGAAAGCTTCCAGGAGCTGTCAGCATTTTCCCTTGTTACTGCCTTTCTCCTTTATTATCGATGAACTTCAAAGGTTTGCTATCAGTGCATCACCTGAATTTGTATTAGATTTTGTGACTGTCTAATTGCCATAATAACTTAGTACAAAGCCACCCAAAAGGTATTTACCTTGTCAGAAAAGTACCATTCAGCTAAAGGACTTAAAATGAATGAATTTTTCTTCAATTACCTGTTTCAGAAAGATTAATCGTGGCTGTTGAATTCCCAGATTAAGACATTCCTGCTCTAAGCAGTTAGGAATATGAAAGGCCTCCTGGTCTGTTTCAGTAAAAAGGAAAAATCAGTTGTAGAAGACAAATAAACGTGATCCTGATAAATAGCAAAGGGTGCACATAAAGTCCAGTTTCTTGGAGCACGCTCCAAACAGCACAACACAGCACCCAGCACCTACCAAGGTCTTTCTGCAAAGGTAACCCTCCGCATCCCTCTGTCAAGCACTCACAGCTGATCCCTTTGCTGCATGCTGTCTCCATCTGACATGGCTGAGTCACATCTTCAAACCGTCTGTTTCTCACCACGGAGCTGAGAGTGGCAATGATTTAAATGTATATTGTAGGCATCTACTCTTGGCCAAATGAGTGCCTTGTAGAGAAACATCTATACTAATGACATAAGAAGCAGCAGGGCCCCTTTACTGGGCCTGAAGCCAACTGGCAGGAGTGGACCAAATAAATGCTCTCATAGCCTCCAGGAAGAGCTGGTGATATGCAGACTGCTTAGTGGAAAAAGCCCCCAGCTTTGGATGAGTGGTTTCAGGGATTGCTAGCTGGATGTGACCAAAGTCCTGTTAGGGATATGCATGATGGTTGTGCTTCACTTACATGAGATGTAAGTTTGAAGCTCCTCAGGCAAAGCAGATCATAGACTCATAGAACCTTTTGTGTTGGAAGGAACCCTTACAGACCATCTGGTCCAACTCCCCTGCAATGAACAGGGACACCCACAGCTCCATCAGATGCTTAGAGCCCTGTCCAGCCTGACCTTAAGTATCTCCAGGAATTGGACATCCACCACCCTGATGGGCAACCTGTGCCAGTGCTTCACTGCCCTTATTGTAAAAATCTTTTTCCTTATGTCTAAGACAACAGTATAAATACATTTCCCATTTCCTATTTTGTTGCAGCTTATGACCTACCCTGCTGGCTGGACAGAACTCTGTAGGGCATCTCTTAAATCTGCTGAACTACTGGATCTTGACAGGCCACGAGTATGAGATAAACTGCATAGCTCCATAAAATCAAGGTTATTCCAGAGGGCACAGAAGGAAGAGGACTCCAGACAGTTGGTTGCACTGCTTAGACAGCTGAGCTACCCATAGAGCTCAAACACCAGCATTCGTGGTAGCAACTGCATGGGAGTTTGGAGGATCTAGGTTGTTTATTCTGATCCACTGTTTTTATACAGAAGGGTCTGAGTCATTTGCCCACTACAGAAAGCTTGATGTAGCTATGAACTGAACATTTTTCACTTAATTTCTTGAAGGAGACTGAGGCAGCCCAGAAGCATGAGGAAGAAATGGGAAAACAACACAGCCCACTGGATATGATTTTTTTTTTAATGTATGCCTCTTACGTTGATTGTTAGTAACTGCAAGTAGCATGCTATGTGCTTATTGATTAGACAAAAAGGCTTTATTTTAACAAAGAAATTTCTACCTATCATACATGTGTGCTATGTGCAGATTTACCATCCCCTCACATGATGGCAAGTGCTGAACTCAAAGATAGGCAGTCACATTCATTCCCCTTCTACGTCCTGAACTCCTCTATCACCAGGGAAATGCACTCTTACACACGTGCTCTGGAGTGACACTGATGCAGCCAAAACATTCATTACAACCAATGATGTAACCATGCACTAATCGGTGCTGCAGTTGAAAAAACTTAGAGCTATCTCCCAGGCTTTAGAAAAAAACTGGCTGTTTTGACGTGAAGCCAGCTGTACTCTTATCTTAATGGGGATGCTCTGTCCGTGCAGTGAAATGTGGGAATGAAGCCAGGGACAGGACTCTGCATCCAATCCATTGCTGTCTTTGCACACGTTTTTTACAGCTTTGCTCTGAGTTTAAGAGCAGAACCAATTGACCCAAAAGGTTTACCCTGCAGAACGGTCAGGATGTGAAGTAGGGCTGGAAGAAGCTGTATTTCTGTTTGGCTTTGCTGTCTTTCTTTATCTGCAAATGAAGAGCTTGCATTAAATATTTTAAAAGACGTTTATTTCCTACCTGGAGTGGGTAAATCCTACTTCTGTTAAAGAGTTGAGTTACTCAGCTTTTGCTCAGGTACAGTTGGGCCACATCACAGCTGTTCCATCTTCCAGATAAAGTAGATAGGGTGTTATGAAGCTGTGGCTTCAAAACAGTAAATGCCAAAGCCATCAGCCCTGCAGCAGGCACTGACACTGATAGCAGGATGCCTAGTCCATCCATCCGCATATTTATCACTGGCCAGGAGAGCATCCCTTCCCCCTCCCACCTCGGTTGCCCTGCTCACAGAGGTGGGACATGGCCAGAAGATGGTGCATGATCCTGCACCTGAAGCAGCATGATGGGCTGATCAAGCACTGGGCTGCCCAAAAAGCACCACCAGACATCTCCGCTCACAAGATCTGTGCACCTTGTCATTCATTTTCCTATATGTTAGCACACCTTTCTACCATCCTTGTACCTCACTCCCTCTACCCCAATTTTCTCCCAATAGACTCATCCCTAAATGTTTTTTTTTCTCAGTGTCTCAGTCTTGCTGTACTTAAATTTGATATTTTGATGCTGTTATCTAGGTCACCTTGGATTTCCATAGCTCCACTGATGTGTTTCCCTAGGCACTGCTGATTTGTTCTTCACAGGGCCCCTATTACTCCCCAATACATCCCTCCAGCCATCTGTGAAGTTGGGCTATTTCTTGCCCAACCACCTGTGAAATCCAGCTCTCCTCACAGTGCAATTCGTAACTTCTGGCAGCTCTCACACTGCTGACTGTGTTCTCACACCATGTCTTGCTCAGGGAGCCTCAGCTCTGACCCACAGCAGTGCACGTTGCTCACAGAAAGGTGAGTTCCTCTTGGACCAGAAGCAACTGATAGTTATGTCTTGCATTATTTGCTATTCACTGATGCTACGGTGAAATTTCAAGGCTTGCTCTTCTAGGAAATAGTAATAGGCACCTTCAAATTATGTGAAGACCTTTGTGTCATAGATGTCCTTCATCCCTGGAAGGACAACCGGTGTAATGGCCAAGGATGAAGGAGCTGGTAGCAGTGTTACAAAAGATACTTCACTGAAATTTGTACTTAGAGCAGAATTAAAATCCCTTTAGTTCACACTTCTGTGATTACATTTTCTCTCCATATCTCCATCAGTAACTCTTCAGGGAACTATTATATCTGTATCATATTTTTAGAAAAATATCCCCCCGTTTATTGCTAGGGAACAATTAATTTCTCCAGCCTGGATTTTAGTCCCAGCTATAAGAATTCCACATAACCACCTGCAGCCCAGCCTCTATGTGTCCTTAGGCCACTTCTTCAAACCGAGATTAGCTTAAAATTCACACATGGCAGTGGGGCTTTCTTATGTTAACCCGATGTAAATCCTACACAATTTTTTCTCCAACAGGAAAAGTTCAGATCTGGGAATCGTCACTTTCTGGCATCTCCTTTTGCAGCAAGTTCTCCTGCTTGGCATCAGGTGCATAAGGAGGGGATAGGTGGGACTCATCCCCTGTCTTACTAGGCACAACCCATTTGCCCAGTTCTGTGGGTTACTGCAGGTGCAGCCCAACGCTTGTATTTAGCAGGCACAAATAAGGAAAGGAAAATAGGGTAGAGGCAGGGGGATAGATGCAATGGCTGCAGCCATGCTGCTGCTCCCAGGCTTACCTGTCCCCCTGCATAGCTCTTCCCATCTCCTTACAGCATGAACAGGATGAAGTGGGACTGAGGGATGGCTCTTTATTTTCCCATATTTAGAGCATGCATTAATGAGATATGCAGAATAAAGTTCATTATTATTTGACACAAACCATGGGAGATGAATCACTGATGGTTAAAGCAAGTTTAAAGTCTCTCTTTGCAAGGCTCATATAAACCAAAGGGGAAAGTAGTAGTTCTCGTGGTGCCTGTGACAACTTTAGGGAAGCAGAGGGAGGTGTTTCCATCAACAGGAACCCACTTGCTCAAACTTAATCTGTAGGAAGGCTAGATATTGCATTCACCCAGGTTTTGGTGTGGTCACTGACAGAAATACATACCTCAGCTGATCTATCTAGATACTGTTTTGATATGAAAGCAGTCATTTTCTCTCTTTCTTAGTGTCTTACTGTGACCAGCAGTCTGAACATAACAGTCAGGGAAGCCAAGCAGCTGGGCTCTTACTTGGGGCTGCTCCAAGTATTGCAACAAGAAAAAGAAAAATATTCCTCCCAGGGCAGGTGCACTGTGTCCAGAGATACAGCCCTGCAATTGCTCCAGCTCCTGCAGTCAGCCCTGTAGCTGCTCCAACTCCTGTGACAGGTCCTGTGGTTACTCCACAGGGGAACTGATTTTCTACATTATTAGAAGAATCCACGATACAATTTTCTCTCAGGTCAAGTAGAAGTTTCCCAAACAATCTCAGGCTTCAATCCACATGCAAACAGCATTTGTCAGAATCTAAAGGGCTCTATAGTGTGGTAATGGCCAGAGAAGGCCAACCGGCCTGAAGGCCAAAAGTAGATCCAGATTCTACCCAATCAGCAGAAGTGTAACAGCAGCACATCAGGAGCCCAATGCCAAGAATTTTATTCTTCCCTCAGCAGTTCTGCCATAGTTACACTGAACTCGATCATTTTGGTGGTGAAATGAGGAAACACTGCCTTGTATGTTTAAGAGTAAAAATACAATGTGAAAATGACTGTAAATTATTCCCCTCTTTTTCTGCCTCGTGAAATCTAATTTTCACATGCAGCAATGTAAGGAAAACAACCTGATTTCCTTCAGAGAGATTTAACTGTAGTATCTCAGTTAGTTTACAGAGCAGAGAGCCAGTTGGTAACCCCAGAGCTGCCCAGAATCAAGGGTTCATGTATAGGATTTAGCAATAGTGATAGTTGTACAAGTTATACACAGCCTCCGAATCACAAATACTGGTATGTAGACCTTTCATCAATCTCACTGACAGTGAGGTCACAAGCCTCTTTAAACCAAGGAGCTGCTGAGCTGTAATTAGTCAGGTTTTCTTTGCTCTCTTGAAGGGCAATGTATTGGTGGCTGCCAACCTAAGAACTAGCTGTGAAGCTCTGTCAACTCAAAAGCGAACACAGGCCAATAAGCACAAAATATTTCTTTTATCAGTTGTGGCACTCAGGTCCCCAGCAGTGAGGCCTTCCGTAAGTTTCCTTCAAGACTGTGCTCCCACCAGTATCAGGAATCATCAAGCACATAAATATGCTCTCTACATTACACTCAATGAGCTCACATACGCAATGAAGAGTACTGTGTTCCAAAAAACTTCACATTTCATGATAGGAATACGTATCAGCTCTCGTAATTATGTGTCCATGAACCTTCCTACATGGGTACTATTTCCTCTGAATAATGCAGAGATGTTCTGAGGCAGTAGCTGACAATTGCACTCGATTTCATGAGTCTTCTTTCCAAATCTCTCAGCATATATACAGGGCCCTGCTCATAAAACAAATGTTCTTCCATATTCAAGAAAACACTTGTTACCAGTTTTAGCAGTGTTGCAAGGACGTGTTCTAACAGTCGTTTTCATTATCGCATTGTCAACCTCTTAAATTAACACTCAAGATTTTATTTCGTTTTCCTAAGACTGAGCTGAGAGAACTTGTGGCTTTAAACTTGAAATATTACCCTTATCTCTGCAATTAAGTTAATTTCTCTAAGGTAGGTGAAAAGGAATATGTCAGCATTCACTCTTACTCTGCTACCTCCATTTCCCTTACAATACCTGGTGATACAATGCTAACATTCTCCTGTTAGTCAAGAGTCTCTGTGTGTTGCTGACTGTGTGTGACACTGATGACATTAAGACTTATAACAGAAATGTTAGGATGAGTCCCAGTGGACAAAAAAAAAATGGAAATGTCTGGATACAGCTGCACCAGAACACATGGAAGAAGTGGAATGGCATGTGTCGATGTCACTTCAATTAGAACATCATCACAGTCATAGCATGTCTACCAACAAACACCTTCCGCATACCTCACAGCCAGGCCAAGGAAGGGAAAAAGGAGATTCTAAAACAAATTACAGCCTACTTCAAGACTAAAACAAGGACTCGAGCCATGAAAGGACAACAGTGAGAAGCTGAGGAATGGGAAATTCCATTTAAACATGAGGAAAAAGTTTTTCACTGAAAGGCTGGTCAAACACAGTGGTTGTGGAGTCTCCACTCAAAACCCAACTGGATAAGATTTCAAACAATATGTATTGATCAGCTCTGCTTTGGGCAGGGGTATGGCACTGGACTGACCCCAGAGTTCCCTTTCAAACCCAAGCACTCTGCAATTCTAATGGGGCTGGATCCTTAACATCCCCCCACAGGAAGACAAAGGATTGTGAGTAAATTCTAATCACTGAAATGCAGCACAGCAGTGTGGCGAAATCAAAATCATTGTCAGCTCCTCTGTGCGCAGAAAAGCTTATCCAAAATCATCAAATGTTTATCAGCCTAAGGAGAACACTACATTTTTTTTCACAACAAGGAACCCTTCCACCTGATCCATGAGATGTCCTTTCAGATGCATGAATGCTGGACGGGTTGCTTGGACATCTGTGTCCTGATAGTTCAGACCGTGTAGGTGTGATGATGGGAAACACCGTTTTATTTTGTAAATGAATCCATATAATATCGGGCCTTGAGCTTTACTGTAGTGTTTCTACAGTGCTGCAGAATTGTTTCCTCACCATACTATGTGATGCAGTATGAGGCAGTGGGACCTTTTTGTTCTACCAAAGCAATGCAAAATTCACTGCACAAAACATAAGGTGCCGCTTGCTCAGCTAGCATAAATTAAAACTCTTCTAATATTTGGCCTTTATTCATTTTTAAATGGTGTTTGTCAGCTGGTCCAGTAGATATAGACTAGTTCTGAAAGGAATTAATTAGAATCCCTTGGTTTTAACCTAAGTCAATCTGGACTAACAGGAAGAACCCTTCTTGCCCTAAAGTTGCTGTCTACATCTACTTATGACTACGCAGTGAAAGTAGAGCTTACAAGGTTTAATCTTGCATAACATGGCTTTGCAGTTTAACACTAGCAAACACTGTAACTTGCCACATAAGCACAGTAGTTCAACTATTCTTACCTTTGTTTTCTGTAATCAAGATGTTAAGGGCTGTGAGCACCATTTCTTTCTATACTTCCCCGTATCATTCCTCAGCATTACCTCCCCTCCATGAACAAATGAGCCCAGCTTTGCAGACCCCACTGTCCGGTGACAAGGCGCGCTGCACTGCCGAGTCAGACAGTACCATTGCAAAGGCAGCCAGCGCCACCTCATGCTGCTCTGCGGCACTGCAAGGAGCTGCGATCCTGCAGCAGCAGAGGGCGAGAAACAGTCATTCCCCCGCCTCCTTCCTCACTACCTTGTAATGTCCTGTATTAAATATACCTGCTTCTGTACCATTGAATCAGTTTGTGATTCAAAGCAATCAAGAAGTTTTGGATGAGATGCGCCAAACTATAATGTATTTTTCAGGATGTTTTCATTTGTTGCAACAAAAAAGCATCCTAAATCATATGCTAGTTTAATGTAAAGACTTCTGGGAAGATTTCACAGATCCAAGACAGACTTCTGGTAAGAGTCTCAGCCCCCATTTGACCTCAGGCATTCATAGATAATTCATATTCTGCTGTCCCAAACGACCAGTGCATCTTCTAGTATACACAAGCAGATCGGTTAGGAGAAGAGATAACCCTGTTATCCTCTGGGCTCCGGGGTTTTGTTTCTAAAGGAGAAAAAGGGACAGTCCTCCAGACCTCTGCTAAAGAATACACACCTGCTACAGCTACAGCTCTGATCTGCCAGTGGTACCCTTTCGTCAGCCCGCTCTCCTGTACAGTCAGGATAATTAGATTTCTCATGGATGACATGTTTTAATTAGCGACAGTGGCTGGACAAGCCAGAGGAAAGGATCAGTTAGTTTGCAGCCTTGTAAACTCGGGTACAGAAAACAGGTGGCGGAGCAAGTGCCAGACTGCAGCAGGACCCAAACTCCAACACAAAGAAAACACATTCCCTGTAAAAATGCTTAATACAGATTTCACATATTTCTTCTCCATACCCTCAGGTGCCATCAGCTTAGTCCAGACAGAACAGCGGCTGCTGTCAGGAGATAAGGCTTTTTGGTTTCCTACATGTCATTCGTTTGTCACTCCAATGAGAAACTGCAGAATCTAAAAGACAACTGAATACATAGCTGAAAAATAAAGGGCAACGCTCCAGTGAAAGCACGGATGCCACCTGTTCAGCCAGCAGAGAGAAGCAGAGGAGCGAGGACGCTATGGCTCCTGGTCATATAAAATGTATTAATGAATATGGAATAAAACAGCAGCAAAAGATGCCCGCAGACATTAGGGATGGTTAGCTGCTGGCTCATCAGGCCCACAGCCTGGCCAGCTGCAAGGCCAAAGGAAGTGCTGCATTCAGGAGGGCTCTGCATCCTCTGCTCCTCCTCAGCCACCCCTCGCATGGCTCTTTTTGTACTGTAGGAGTTCAAGTGAAACTGGTTGGCCTTTCATTTTAGCATCTTCCCTGCAATATTCTGTACCTGTTTGCCTTATCTTTGCTGCAGTGTCAAACACACAGTTGTTTTACACCGTGCTGCACTGATTTCTTTGTACTACAACATTCACTTTATCAAGGATCTGCATTAATGCCTCCTTTTATTGTCATGACTGGTGTAATAAAGACAGATTGCAGAATGTGACCCTTTCATCAAGCAAAATAGAGTCTCCGTGTTTGAAACGTTATTGCTTTATCTATTTTGAGGCCCAAGGAAATTGCCATTGCTACATGCTGATCAGTATAGGTATTTATTGCCCGATTCTTGAACAGATTTCTGAACCTGTTTCATATGCAGACTGGCTGCTGGTGAGATACTGTAAAGATGTTTGATAGCACACAACCATCCAGTGCAATGAAAGCTAAATGCAACTTACTTTTAAAAGCCTCCTGCTTAGTAAGGGCCCAAGCAGCCTGTTATCATCAGTGCACATCACTGCTGCTGGATTGCTATTCAGAGCAGATGGATACTGAGCAAAGATACCTGGCTTGCAGTAATTACAGCAAATTGACACTGGCAGGAGAAGTACAAACCAAGCCAGCCTTACAGTGATCATGTCACAGCAACCTGAGAGGTGGATGTAGTTCAGAAAGAGCGGCTGGGAAGAAGTGGTCTTTTTGGAGCATCCTGCTGCTGTCCTGATCTGTACAAGTAAGGACTGGAGGGGTCCTGACCCCTTCTGAGGGGTGAAAAGATCCACTTCTTGGTGTCCCCTGAAACAGAAGGAATACTTTTTTGTGTCACTGGAAGGCAACAGTGCACTAAAACTCACTAAAATTTGTATCACTCTGACTAAATAACAACTAAAGACGTTTGCATGCAGCAGCACGGGTAATGTCACAAGGTGGTAATGTCACAAGGTGGTAATGTCACCAGGCAGTCAACATCAAGCTGGAGTGTTATTGGCATTTTTTAGCTGAGTAATTTCAACTTCTTTGTCATGGTGCAAATAGATGCAGGCTTCTACATTGTTCAGCTGGCAAAGTGGGAGTTTGCCCATTAGCACCTCAAGCCAAGACATTCCAAAAACATGGTGTTAAATAACCAAGTTCTTCACGAAAGATAGATAAGCATTTGAGAGCACAAATGCAGAAACAGATACAGAAAGAGGTAGAACCAAAAAACACAGACTTTTTTTTTCCAGTGTAGCCTCATCCCCCTCATGGTGTGCTTAAGGGACTTTCCCAGACAGCCTCCATAGCTAACTAACTGAGATGGAGTTTTGTTTCCCTCACTTAGTCCAGTCACTTTTTTAACCCACTGTGGGTTTTACCGTTCAATATTTTTCCAAGCTTGAATCAGAACTTCCCTCGGTTGGAACATTTCCCCTGGTGCTTCCTCAGAGCAGAGCAGGAATTCCAGCTGCAGGGCTGAGCTTCCCCTCAGCAGGAGGAGCACGCTGTGCTCACAGCAAGTCACAGGTCCTTCGGTACAGCAGTCAGTCTATATGGAATGTGCTCAAATCAAACTTTTTTTTTCTTAAAGAAGGGCAGCTATGCTTCGTTTATTAAAACAGATCTTTTTCCATGCCATAATGGTCAGACAAGACAACCCAGCCATTAAACCGAAAATGACAAGAAACCTATTGAGCTTTCAGAATGTTACATCCCTATTACACTTGTGTTTCTCGACAATCGCAAGGTGGCTTGCAAAGCCACCCAGTCCCAGCTCCTACACAACCTTGCATGTTTTAGGCAGCCCTGAGCTTCACAAAGAGATTAAAACTGCCTGCCTGGAACTACAACAAGGACCACCTGCAGCTATGCCAATAACCTGGAAATACTCCTAAAGGATGCTATGGCCTGGGACATGGGTCCCCTCCTCAGCATGGTGCTTTCTGAAAAAAAATACTGGTCTACTTGAATTGTTTCCCTGTGACTTTTCTTTCTTTTAATCCTTAATTTTCTGGTATATCCACCAGGAGGATGCTAAGTACCTTCCTGTGGTTGCTGAAAGTGCTACTTCTAGCTTCAAGCTAGAGAATTTGAGACTTTCTAAGCAGCTTTGTTTTCATGAACCCTTCAGGATAAATATTGGAAAGTCTCTTACGTATTAGCTAACTGGATTTGAAAAGCTTTCATGCTTCTAATCCAAACTGGGTGCTCATCTTCTATATTCTCTGGTCTGAGAGGTCTCCTGCATCATCTGCCTCTTTGCTTCACTCAAGCTTCCAGTGAGCACAGAGGCATTCTCAAGAATCCGAACCATTATTACCATTTTACTTTTCCTTCTGCTTCTGAAACCTGAAAGTTCAACCTACGGCAGTTTAAGTTACTAGAACCCAGGACAGTTGGGGCCTTGCCAGCCTCTGCCTCTGAGCTTGCACAGTCCCTTGCACGCTGACCCAGTGATCTAAGATCAATGAAAATGAGCACTGCCAGAAACAAAGTCTCCAGCTTTCAGCTGGGTGCCCCCACATGCTGCTGGCACTATTTCCAGAGGAAACAGAAGGAAGCAGGACCAGACAAGTAACTCTGCTTCTAGCAGCACCGGTAAGAAAGTATACACCTGGTGCTGAAAAATACGATCCCTTCTGCTGCTGTGCATAAGGAGTAAGCCTCATGTTTGTGCACCATGTGAGAAGGGGACAGGAAGCTAGCACAAGCAGGTCAGGCCAGGTGCATTCAAACTATAAGGTTTTACAATGTCATTTTCAGAGCCCAGAAGTGGTTATAAAATGGCTGTGTAACAGGCTAATCCCAAATGGGTTACAATACAGAGAAAGGGAGCGATGGGTCCTGTTCCGGGGACATGGCTAATATAATATTTATTTTGGGATAATGTTGAAGCCTGGTAACTAAACTCAAGAAAGCATCTGTGACATGCTGACCCAACCCATACAGCTCACAGCTCTGCTCTTGATGTGATCTCAGTGAAACTAACCAGAGTTTGAGCTAGGAGTGAGGCCTCAGAGTGGGTTGTGTGGGGTCATTGCCTCCTTCAGGGATCCCAGGCCAAAAGGATGGGCAGGTGGGAGAGCTGGGAGCAGCAGGATGTTCGTGTTAGGCTTTTATTACCACATGTGCAGGGTTTGGTGCTTGTTCCACAATTGGAAAGAGGACTGGACTCCAGCAGTTACACTGGCTTCATCTTGCTCCTGGGTGAGGAGAACAGGCCTGCATTGGGCCAGCTTGCAGAGTGAACTGAGTGTCCTAAGGATCTAATCCCTGGAACTGAGAAGAAAAAGTAGAGAAACATATTCTTAGACATTAATTATGGTAGCTGACAGTAATTGCAGTTAGTAAAAGGTATTGAGTGTGTCATTTTTGCCCTATGGCACCCCTGAACAGCAGACACTTGAGCCTGCAAGATTTGTAGGGCTACACTTGCCAGTTAGTGAAGGCCTCTCAGCATGTTTGCTGCCTACGTGCCTTCCTTTCCTTCAAGTATGGTTAGTTCTGGTTATGTATATCAAATTAGACAGCAAAAGGCTTTATTTTAGCTTCCAAACCTTCATCTCAGATTCATCCTAAACAGAAAATAAGCCTTGTTAAGTACACAGCAGCTTGTCTCAATCTCCATCCGCTGTTCCTGCTGAGGCCAAGTGGCACCTGTCCCACCTCTACTGCAAGCAAAGCCAGTTGTTTCAGGGAACAATCCTTACCCTTTTCCTTTTACCCTCTCTTTTCTGGTTTCAAGGTTTCCTTTAGATTAGAAGTTCTTAGATTTGAAGTTAGGAGGGAGTCAAAATTTATTAAGTAAGTCCCCCTGTACACTAGTGTACCCCTTGTGTATTTGTCAGTGTAGGAACCTGGCAAGATTCGTGAAATACAAGGATATTCCTCATATTCTTATCTTTATTTCTCTTGCTATCTGGTCTGTACAAATGTTACGGGGACATTTCAAGGAGGAGAAACAAAACATCCACGCATGTAACTAGGGAATAGCTTGTAAAGCTCTGTGACAAGGATCTACACTAAGCAATCTGTGTGGTATTGGCTTGGCTACAACAGGGCTAGGCAAAACAGGGAAATGACAAATTAATAGAATTCATGGATGCATAGCAGCCAGGCTTGTATGATGCAGGCTCTCGCTCCAATGATCTCTAGTTGGGATTGTGCATAAATCAAAATAAGATAGAAAGGCAGAACTGTTAATAAAACCTGCCTTTCCATGGCAGCAATGTTCAGGTTCTCTTCTATAACCAAGAGTAGTCAGATCACAGCACAATAACACTAGTGAAGACATTAGACTAGAAAAACATCATGGTTTTACAAGCACACCGATAGAAGTTCTTCAGGGCTCAAAATCGCAGGGCTTTTAATTTAATCCCACTTCTAGCATACTAATACCTGGGAGAGACTGAAATCATTTTAGAATCACAGAGACTGGAAGAGGCCTCTGGAAATCGAGTCCAAAACCCTGCTAAAGCAGGCTCCACAGAAAAAGGAACAGGTGAGTCTTGAACATCCCCAGAGAAGGCAACCTGTGGGGATACAAGAAAGACTATTCAGAGCAGAAGCTGTGGAGCAAGATAAACGGTATGAGAAAGCAAGGCTGAGAATGAAGGACACCTCCAGAAGACAAAAAAAACAAAGTCAAGTAAGCTGCATGATGGCCATGTTGATGATGACCCTGACTGGAGGAAGAGCGGATGGCTTGGAATGACTCCTGACTTAAGGAGTGTTTGTGGAATGTTTTGTTGACATACAAAGGCAGGTGGGAAAGTTAAAAGAGAAAACCTGTGAATGTATATGTGGAATGTTAGAACCTGTAATAAACATTTTGGATCGTTCACATCTGAGTCCGTGCCTCAGATACTGCAGCAACTCCACCAGTCCTCTGGGCAGCCTGCCCCAGTGCTCTGTCACTCTCACAGTAAAGTTCTTCTTCATGCTTGTGTGGAAATTCCTATGTTCCAGATTGTAACCATTGCTCACTGTTCTGTTGCTGCACACCGCTGAAAAGAGCCTGACCTCATCCACTGATTCCCACCTTTTAGATATCTGTAAACACTGAGAAGATCCCCCTGAGTCTTCCCCAGGCTGAACATCCCCAGGTCTCTCAGCCTTTTCTCAGCCAGGAGATGCTCCAGGCTCTCATCATCTCATCTGTCCTTCTGCTGGGCTCTCTCCAGCAGTTCGCTGTCTGCCCTGAACGGGATTCAGTATTCCAGATGTGGCCTCATCAGGGCAGAGAAGAGGAGGAGGATAACTTCCCTTGGGCTTCATCCATTTTTAAATACGGGCTCCATAGTTTGTCTCATGAACTTCTGCATACAAAACACCTTTCCATTATTCCCCTTTTCATGTACCCACCAATCACACGAGCATTCTTGCCAGAGGTATCGCAGCAGATGGCCATGCTGCAATAGAGAGGAAGCAGTTTCAAAATCTCTTTCAGGGACTTCCTTCAGGGGCTGGAGAGTGATCCATCTTCACCCATCCTCATGCAGATCCTCAGGCAAACTCATCAAATTCCTTAATGCATTGCATCTGCATGCAGCTCATTCACCAAATAGCCTGCACCCTGGACGTGTTTTCATCGTTATCTATAAAACCATATAAATAAAATGTTCATTTTATTGTTCTGGTGGTTGGCAACCCTGCCCACAACAGGGGGGTTGAAACTAGATGATCTTCGAGGTCCTTTTCAACCAAACCATTCTGTGATTCTATGATTTATCACTCTACTAATATTTGTGTTGGTGGAGGCCTTTTTGGCGCTATCCTATGTGCAATTCCAGATAAAAACATTTAATCGCTGGGCATAGAAACGTTTCCCATAGAAACTCACCAGGAATCAACCAAATACATAAACGTGTTAAAAGTTTCCTATTTCACAGTGAGTAGACCAAGATATGCTCCTCAGTGCTATGGAAATGCTCATCATTCAACAGACTGCAGAGTGCACCATGCACCGCCATCCAAATTACTGCTGCACAGCACAGATGGAAAATGAAGCGTACCATCTCCATGCAGTTCCTTTCGTAAGCCAGGCCAAAACGAGTCGCTAATTTTCTCTGGCAATAATTACGTGCTGTAAAGCCTATCATGGAATAATTTCTTGTTGTGAGGACTCTGCCTCACTCAATAGGGTCAATAGGGTTCCAGAATCATACATAGGGACAAGGTTAGTGGGTGTGCTAGTGATGGGCTGAGGGCTTGACTAGATGACCTTGGTGGCTTTTTTCAACATTCATGATTGTGTGATTCCATGATTTTATATCTACTTTTCCAAACAGTATTGGTGGAATGCAACAGACGGCACGCAACACCCCCCAACCCACCCCTTCCCGCCCGCCGCCCTCCGCCCCACAGAGCCTCTCCCCTCCGCCCAGCGACCCTCACGCGGCCGCTCCCCATTGGTCCATCCCAGCGCGCCTGCGCCGCATCCACCAATGGGCGGCGGCCACGGCGGGGAACGTGGGGGCGGGGCCGGGCGGGCTGTGAGGAGCGGCGGCGGCGGAGGAGGGCGGCTGTAGCCATGGGGGTGCGCGGAGCGGGTGGCCTGTGGTGGGGTAAGGGCCGTGCTGAGGGCATCTGAGGGGGTGGTGGGGCCGGGCTGCGAGCCGCTGTGCGGAGGCCGGGAGCGGAGGGGCTCCGCGGGGGGCTTAGAGTGTGAGAGGGCAACAGGCCGCGCCTAGAGCCGAGCCGTGACCGCTGTGCCGGCAGAGGAAGCGCGAAGGTCTGTCTGCCCGTGGGGCCCGGCGGGGAGGAGAGGGTGGCAGCGGTCCCGGCAAGCGGGAGCAGCGGAGCTGGCTCTTAGTTCTATTGAAAAAGCTCCTCTGGTTTCCAGTAATCAGGGTTTGTGGGTTTTTTTTTGTTTTTTTTTCACGTATCTGATCGCCCCGAGCTGGGGAGCGGTGCGGTGAGGGTGACCAGGGGTGAATTAACGGCAGACAAAGGGCCGCGGGGCGAGGCGGAGCCGTACGGGGTGCGGGGGGTGGTCCGATGAGGGGAGTCACGAAACCGTCGTCCCACGGCGGCAGCTTTCCTTGCCGGCCCTCCGGGCCTATCGCGGCTCTTTGGTGGGATCTGATGGTGGTGAGGAGCCGTGGAGCGGGGCTAATGGCACCGCTGGCTGCCTGGTTTGGTTACGTGAGAAAACTGCGTTGGGTATCTGCTGATCTGGCTGGTTCCACCCACTGTGGATTTCAGGCTGTCCCAAACGTGCGTTTTCCTGGCTTAAATGCTTGTAGAAGAACGATCTTGTTATTTGCTGCGGATGAGTTAAGCCTTGCAGGTTCCACGTGTGAGAGTTAAAATAAAATCCAAAGCGCACCAGTGCTCGCCTAGGTGAATGGCACCCTATGCTTTCTTCTCTGGGTTCTCTTTGGCAGATCTTCTTTGTGAGCTACAACTTTTCTATTTGAAGTGACTGAAATAGCTGAGTGAACTCTGTTCACTCGCTGAATGTGTTTGCCACGGATCTCTTGGGTGATGACAAAACATGCTCGTTCCAATTCAGTCATCTCTTTCTATCTTGGGAAGGGTTTCTCGGTGGAGATTGAGCCCTGGAAGTGGGTTG
>PPHD01014758.1:5528-16500 GCA_002909625.1 Bambusicola thoracicus | reverse complement strand
GCCAGCATAAGCCCTATGCCAGCGACCTCTCTTGATCACACCTCTCCTGTCACTCCAAGTTCCCCCTCGAATTTACAGTCCAAACTCTTGTATGTAATGCTAGGTTCTGAACTTATCCTTCTTCTCTTATTACAACGCTTTTCCTTTTTTGCGTGCCTTTCAAAGATCTCATCACTACTCATCACAATTTCTCAGTATTGCACTTTCCCATTTACATCTATCAAACTCACTTTTCCTTCATTTCTCTGATTCACTCAACTGTATATCACATGCTAAACTAATTCCTCTCTTATTACTAGCCCTAATTACAGGATGCCTCCATCCTTCCTTTTTACATTACATTCTCACCAAACACCAGTTCCTGAGTCACTGGCAAAGCAGCCGAGGAGCAGAGGGAGTGAGTGTGTGCCTCTCTGCTACACAGGGTTCACCAGTCTCACCAATAGTTTATGCTGATCATGGGACATATCACATTATGTGCTCTCCAAGTGCACCCACAGTTATCTGAGAGTGTTTTGCCTTGGGAGCGCTACTGCTGCACACTTCCATCAGTGGAAGTCATCTTAAGTCATCTCAGTACACACTGAAAATACACCATAGAAAATGAAACAGTATGACTTATCCTAAACTTAACTAACCTTACATAATTGCATCTCACTTTTCAATGGGGGTTTGCAAATACTTAGAATTCCACTTGAAAATAGTTATTCACCATAGATGAGTTTTCATCCATAACACAGCCAACCACTCGCAATTTTGGACAGTTCCAACAGTGTAACTGGACATTTCAATCTGTTACCAATTCGCATCATGATTGTGCCTCTTTGTTTCTGTCTTTTGCCATGCAATAAACAGTCTCATGATAATATTACTTGCTTCACGAGTTTCTCATCTCCACTAACATTTCCAACATATTGTCTTGTCCAAGGAATCTTAGTTTTGACAGCAGACACTGTTCATCTCCACAAAATAAAGGGCAGCTGATACCTGCCATTGTTTTTTAAGTTCTTGACAGTCTCCTGTGATGAGGAATGAGGAATGTTACGTAAGATATATTTGCAAAAGAGTCCAAGTACAGGACATATGACTCCCTGAGGAAGGTATGGATTACAATCAGTAAACAGATAGATCATTAGCTGGTCAAACATTTCATTGTTCACATGGAAGAGAGAATGAGACGTGTACTGAGACATGTCAGTTACAGAACTGAAAGGAATACTCAACTCACCAGCAGAAGGAAAAAAAAGTCTTTTACAGTCACTAACTCAAAATGGAATAATTAACAATCCCCCTTCAGAAGCTACTGCTTTGAAGTGGAACTGCAGATCTCTATTTGCATATTAGGAACGCTTGTGTAGATTTCCACGCTCAATCTGGGTATGAGATTGCAGATGAGGATGACAAGACTCTGAATTAGGACAAATCAAATGGATGCAGACTCATGAAATCCTGCAGAGATAATTATAAGTCTTTCAAGATGATGTAATTAGTACATTAGCATGGTTTCCTCCTTTAGCAGTAAATACACTTTAACAATGTGTAAAGCCTTTATGTCAGATATATCAGTTCTGGTAAAAGCCTTTTGTGCCCTTCTGTTTGGTCTGTCAGCATCATTATAAACTCCTACTTCATGGCAGATAACTAGATTCACAAAAAGACTAAGTTGTAGCAGAAGTGCGAATCTGCAGCACTTTAACTTTAGACATCATGATAGCTAATGCAATCCCCTCCCTAAATTAAACACTCGGACTTTTTATAAAATAGATGAAGAAAGATAAGTGCCAAAAAGCAGCAATTGGAAAAGTCATCTATCTAAGCAAAAAGTTGTCTAAGTGACTCAGTAGGACGGGGAGTCCTGTTCCTTTAATGGGCATGGGTGCCTCCACCACAAACCCTCTCCTTGAGTCAGATGCTTAAGCCAGCCAAGTCCTTCCTCACAAACAACAATGAGAAAGACCCACATGCTATCAGATTTAATATCTAAGTGGTTAAAACAGTCATCAGTAAGGTAAGTGACCCGTTTTCAAATCTTTGCTCATCCCATGTGAGTTGTCCCAGCCCATAGGCTATTAGGTATTCAGGGGTAAGACATCTCAGTCTCTCCTGTTTGAAGTTGTTCCACTTTGTATAACTAATTAAAAGGTAATTGGAGCAAGTACTTGAACCTGACTCTCCCACATCCCAGGTTATTGCCTAACTATTCAGCTGAAGAATCACTCTCTCATTTTGCTTCTTAAAGGTTCTTAGATCCTGTAAGCACTTTCGAAAACCCTATTCTCAGTATTTTACATATAGGGATTCACAGAACACAATCACATTCATTTCAGAGTTCCTACTGCACATATCTCCAATTCTTCTAACACACAGTACCAGCTCACTTGTTCAATGGCAAAGGCTAGGTGGTTTTTGTTTGCTTGTTGCTGGGGGAAGGGGGGATGCTACTTCAAATATTTTGTCATAATGTAATCCATTTTTGCAAGTACAAAACCAACTCTTCCTGTGGGTGCTGATTTCTTGCTTGGAGAATGAGAAGCCTCCAAGAGTATTCATAGATAGCAGAATAAAGGAGCCTTGGTCTTTCACAATGATTGATCATCACTCTTTGGATTCTAAAAATACAGTATGGGCTTCAGACGGAGCTGATGTGATGAACAGATCTCTGCTCTAAAGAGCTCACAAAGTAAATGATGGACCTGGCAGACAAGCAACAATGCAATATAAACCACACATCAGGAAAAACACAGATTACAAATCCAGGATAACGAAGCACAAGTGAAAGCTTGTAAGGTATTTCAAAATAATGCCAGCCTGGCGTAACAGGTGTTTGTTCAAGGACTAAAAGGGCATAAAGAGCTGATATAAGCAAGATCGCTGACTAGGGAAGAAATATTTCAAGAAGTGCACATGACAAAGGAATTCAAGGAAGGCTGTTCAACTGAGCGACACATGCAACAAATGCAAACAGTTATCCAGCACAAAATTCTTTTATTATTATTATTATTACTTTGGGTTACATGTCCTATATGAGAGTTCAACAAAATAAAACACAGCAAAAAAAAAACCACCAGAAAAAAACATAATGCTCAACTCACAGCGAGAAAGCAGGGAACACTGACGTAACTATTCTGTTTACAACGTTGACAAAACCTTCCCCATGAACAAAATCCCAGTTTCATAATGTGAGTTAACGGCAGTCTGAAAAGAGAGGAGGGAAAATGTTGGAAGTGTTGGGTGAGCAGTGGCCTAGGAAAACACAGAGTCCAACAGAGAATTGTGAAATGCTACATGTGACAACATTACACAGCAAGGGGGGAAGATCTGATTCAAAAAACCAAAATTTTGGCTGTGCAAAAATATATTGGCTCATTTATGGCTTACAGAAATGTTTCTGTGATACACCGCTCTCAGAGCCTTCAGCTTATAGGGGCTCTTTGCTGTAGCAGAGGGTTGTAGTGACATAATGCCAGCATAAACCAATCCCCAGAACAAAAGGTTAAAGTCTTTTACAATATTTAATTTCTGTAGAGATTTAAACATTTAAATATGCCATTACAAAACAAAATGACTCAGTATAGATGTAATACAGATGTACCAAAATGCATTAGTCATTCAATAAAACAGGCACCGAGGATTTACTAAAAATACTTCACAGAAGAAAAATAACATATATTTACTTTACCGTGTGGTTGTTGTGGAAAGCACAGAAAACCAAATCCTACATAAGTCAACAATCATAAATAATTTGTCTACCCCTAAACTGAGACTGCTAATCCCATTCATAAAGCAGCAGAATTAACTCATCCCCAAATCCCAGCCCTGGCTTTGAACAGCAGTGCAAGAAGCAGCAATGCATGACAGTACCGGCAATCACAAGGCAAGGAACACGGCAGGAACAAAAGCACTAATTGGCAGTGTGAGCAGTTTGCAGCCAGGTGAGAGTCTCAGGAGGGGCAGAGCTCTCCTGCATCAGCTTCCTGCTCACCCCAGCAGCAAGGAGCCTGCCACTGGGACACAAATACAGAAGCAAAGCAGTTAATGTGGCAGTTGGACTGCGAGGAGAATAAGAAATCTCAGAGATACCACTGCTGCATCAGGGCTGACACAAGGGAGAGCAACAGATTTGAAGTTTCTCCAAGGCACCAGGTTGAGGCCAGTAGGGCAAGAAGGAAAGTATGACCGAAGGAAGAGGACAGGAACAAGCAGAGGGTAGAAGCTGGATGCCAGTGACTTCAGGTAACAGGAATAAAGCTGCTTCCTTCTCCAGCTGCACCTAACTAACAGTTTGGAAACGCAGTGGGTGTTTTAGGAACAAATACTGAGTGGGTATCTCAAGTCTTTGGATTATTATCAGCAGTGAGAAGCAGCTGTGTTAGTCAAAGCTGATGATACCCCACGTGAGATAGACGAATTCAGCCCTGCTATACAGGCAAGTGTGCTCCTCATCCAGAGCCAAGGTCACCGACATACACAGAGACTGCCATCATTTATCCAGCCTCCCAGATTCTGCCACTTGCTGCTAATCCTTGTAGAACAGAAGTAACACAGCCAAGGGAAATCCCAAGCAGCTCAAATGAAGCACAGAGATCTGAGCAAACATGGGATGGCAGAAATCCCACTCCTGCTTTCTTCAACTCTTCTAGTCAAGGGAGAAGTTTGGCTAGCAGATGTAGCCAGCAGTCTGATGCCTTGAAGGACTGCTACGAAGATAGGGAAGCCACCTCACAAAGAGAAAAACACCTCTGTGAAGAAATCTGCTCACTTGGTGGGGATGGTTTTAAATTAAATTCACTGAGGGATGGGTACTTATGCCCAGAGGTAAGGAGACAGTGCATATGGAGCAGAAAGAATGTGTGAGAAAAGCCTAGAAGGGAAAGTTATGCATTCCTACTCAGAAGGGAGGGCATGCAGAGCCTTACCTCCAGTATCTGAATGCAAATGCACAGAGCTTGGGCAAGTGTTTGGAAACCAATGCACCAAGCTTGGGCAATGAACAAGAAGAACTGGAAGTCCATGCAGAGTCAGAGAGTTACGACTGTGATCAGGATCAGAAAGATGAAATGGGATACCATCCATGACTGGAAAGTGTCATAAAGACTGTTCAAGAAGAACAGGTTGTGAAGAAGGGTAGCTGCACTTTCTTACAGAATATCTCATTGTCCATGCAGAGTTTCACCGTAAAACAGATAGATCCACCAGGAATCTTATGATCAAAAGCAAAGGCAAGAGCAGTACTGGTCACATGGCAATAGGGACCTTTGACAGACCACCTGACCAATGGGAAGAAGTGGATAATCTAAAATAACCCACTTATTGGCCTTGGTACTCCCTGGGGATTTCAACCATGTGAGCACCATGGCACTGTGCCAGCATTCCAGGATGTTTCCAGACTGCACTGATGATAACTTTTCAATACAGCTGCTAAAGAGACCAAGCAAGGTCAATACTCAACCAATGAGCATAAACAGGGAAGAACAAGTGGCAAACGTGGCCACCAATATTATCCTGGGAGCAGTGACTACACAGATTGCACCGAGGATCCAGAAAAAGACTGAGAAGGTAAGGAGAAGGTGTAGGATTCAGGACTTTAAGCAACTGAACCTAACAGTTGTTAGGAGTTATTTAGCTGAAACTCCTGGGAAACTGTCACAAAAGATGCCAACAATAGGTGCTGAATTCTTACAGAAAACTTACTGATAAGTCAGGAATAAATCATCCTGCTGTAAAAGAAGACTAGACATTTCAGTAGAAGGCTCACTTGAATAGGCAAGGAGCTCCTTAATGAACTGAAATGCAAAAGAACAGGCAACAAAAAGGAAATACAAAAGCAGTGCTTTGATGCTTAGGGACAAAACCAGGAAACCCAAAGCATGCTTACAGTTAAAACAAGTGATGGCAGCAAGAAGGAATTCTGTAAGATCAGAGGAAATGTGGGGATGTTAAAGAATGAGGTACACAGACTAGCGATTGTTGAGTTGGAAAAGGCTGAAGTACTCATCATATTTTTGCCTAAATCATCAGAGGCAATGATTACTCCTAGATTTCCATCTCTACCAAGATTGGTTGGGAAGGAACAGTTTACGGAAGAAAAGTTAGGAATAAACTGAAGAACAGATAAATGTATTCAAATCCATACTGCCAGACAAGAATCATCAGAAAGTGCCAAAAAAATCATAGAATCACCAAGATTGGAAAAAACTTCCAAGAACATCTAAGTTCGACCATGCACCTACCACCTATGTTCATTAGTGCAACATCTAAACAATCTGTGAACACTTCCAGGGATGATGACTCATCATCTCCCCGGAAAGCCCATTCAAGTGCCTAACCACTTTTTCAGAGAAGAAATTTTTCCTAACATCTCACCTGAATGTCTCCTGGTGCAACTTGAGGCCATTCCTGCTAGTCCTATTGTTGGTTATGCAAGAGAAAAGGCCAACACTCACCTTGCCACAGTCTCCTTTCAGGGAGCTGTAGACCCCTCAACAGCTTTGCTGCCCTTCTATGGACACATTCCAGGGTCTCAATGTCTTTCTTGTAGTGAAGGGCCCAAAACTGAACATAGCACTCGAGATGTGGCCTCACCAGTGCTGAATACAGAGGAACAATCACCTCCCTACTCCTGCTGGCAACACTTGCTGATACAAGCCAGGATGCCACTGGCCTTCTTGGCCACCTGGACACACTGCTGGCTCACATTTAGCCAGCAGTTGACGAACATCTCCAGGTCCATTTCTTTCACAAAGACTTACAGCCAATCTGACCAAAGCCTGTAGTGTTGCCTGAGGTTGTTGTGGCCAAAGTGCAGGACCAGGCACCTGGTCTTACTGAACTTCATTCTGTTGGCCTCAGGCCAGAGATCCAGCTGGTCCAGATCCCTCTGTAGGGCCATCCTACCCTCACACAGACCAATACTTCCTCCCAGCTTGGTGTCATCTGCAAACTTACTGAGGGTGCACTCAATGCTGTCATCCAAGTCATCAATAAAGATATTAAACAGGTCAGGCCCCAGTACTAACCCCTGGGGAACACCACTCGTGGTCAGTCGCCAGCTATATTTAACTCCATTTACCACCACTCTCTGGGCCCAGCCCTCCAGCCAGCTCTTCACCCAGCAAGGAGTGTAACAGTTCAAGCCAATGGGCTGCCATCTCTAGAAGAATACTGTGGGAGAACTGGCTGATGTGACTCCAAGATGCCTTGTCAGTTACCTATAAAAAACATAACTATGAGGACAGGTCCATGACAACAGGAGAAAAGCAAGTGCTATCTCTGCCTTGAAAAAAGGCATGAGAAAGGACTGCAACTACAAGCTGGTTAGCCTCAACTCAGTCCCTGAAATGATTATGTACCACATCCTTTTGGAATGCACTTCCACACATGGAGAGAACAAAAAGTCAATCAACATTAATCAAGATGGACTTACAAATGGTAGATCATGCTTGATCAACCTGATTGCTCTACGTGACGAAATGACCTGCTAGGCAGACATGAGGAGAGTGGTGAATATAATCAAATGGTCTAGTCAGTAGATTGAAAATCAGTGGGATTGCTCTGTTGAGACGGTAACACCTACAGTAAATCTTAGTTTGACATCTAACTGGCAGACAGTACCTGGCAAAACACCTTACTGCAAAATCAAAGATTAGAATCATAGAATCACATAATCACCACGGTTGGAAAAAACCTCCAAGACTATCCAGTCCAACCATCCACCTACTACCAATATTCCCCACTAAACCATGTTCCTCAGCACAACATCTAAACGTTTTGTGAACACTTTCAGGAATGGTGACTCAAACCAAAGCCTGCAGTGTTGCCTGGGGTTGTTCTGGCCAAAGTGCAGGACCAGGCAGTTGGTCTTGTTGAACTCCATCCCACTGCCCTCAGCCCACTGATCAAGCCTGTTCAGATCCCTCTGTAGGGCCATCCTACCGTCACACACTTCCTCCCAGCTTGGTGTCATCTGCAAACTTACTGAGGGTGCACTCAATGCCATAATCCAAGTTATCAATGAAGATATTAAACAGGACAGGTGACAATACCAATTCCTGAAGAACACCACTCATGACCAGTCATCAGCTGGATTTAACTCCATTCACCACCACTCTCTGGGCCCAGCCCTCCAGCCAGCTCTTCACCCAGCAAAGAATGTAGCTGTCCAGGCCAAGGGCTGCCAGCTTCCCCAGAAAAATACTGTGGGAGACAGTGTCAAAGGCTTTGCTGAAGTCTAGGTAGACCACAACAACAGCCTTTCCCTCATCCACCTGGATGGTCACTCGATTATAGAATGAGATGAGGTCGGTCAAGCAGGATCTGCTTTTCGTGACCCATACTGGCTGAACCTGATCCCCTGCTTGCCCTGCACATGCTGTGTGATGTCACTCAAGATGATCTGTTCCAGAACCTTCCCTGGCACTGAGGTCAGGCTGACATGGAGAAACTGGAGTCTGCAGGGAGGCAAAAGCTACTCGCAAAAGAGTCACAAAATGGTGGACCCAAAGCCTTCCTCAGCAAATGAAAAGGTATAAAAACACTTTTTCTTACAATCAACTTAATACTTTCTTTAAAAACAAATAAATAAATACATAAATACACATGCTCTGTGGGCTCTCAGTTTTCTTCTGTAAAATGCAACCATGCCAGAAGTTTGTTGATCACATATATAATCCTGGTTGGACCACCCTTCTAGCGTATAACACTGCTGGTAAGTATATAAACAACATTTTTCTGTTCACTGATCCAAGAATCTCAAAGATTGCTCTTTAAACTTTCAGATTGTCATCTATTAAAATAAGGAGAAAACCTACACTGTATGGATCCTAACTGCTCAGGAAAACATTTCATCCCATGTGGTGAGCCTGGGATCAGAGCAGGTACTAAAGTTGGAATTCCATCACATCTAAGCGTCCCTGTAAGACACTCACCCAGAGCTGTAGTTCATCTTCTCTCACCAATGTTACATGCCTGATTTGTTACCTTGAACAAGTTATTAAGTTTTTCTTAGGCATTAAGGGAGAAAACTGGCTGCATGACAAGGATCTAGCTGAAGGCTTCTCTTTCCTTTGGTCCAAGTGGGTGTAGCTATGCTAACTTCAAGAAGGATTTTATCTGCTGTTACCTAATTATTAAATGGTTTGTGTGGCTTTATATGATACAGATTTGCAGTGAGCTTTGAGATTAAGAATTTTTCAATTATGTAACAATGCCCTGAGCAGGAGATGTTCATTTACTTATTTTTTAAATCATCAAATGTAAGAGCAAGAACACAGAGATAAATTACCAGATACCCCGAAGACATTCTATATATTACAATTATGGAGGCAAAAGGTAGTTTTTACATAGAACTATGCTCCCAAATAGATTTGAAACAGAGTGTGAATGCTATTCCTCTAAAACTAAGTATCCAGCCAGCCAACATCAATATCAGGATGTGGCAGTGCGTGTATGTTCTGTGTTTTTCACATAGTTTGATTTCTATTGCATGTAGATGTGAGTACTGCATCAGACCGGAGATCTATCTAGCACATTCTCATCATTAACACTGGCAGCAGCAAAAACCTGGAGAAGGAGTATAACAAGAGCCACGAATGAAAAGATCTTCAGCTGTTCCCCAACATATACTTCCCCTACTCCTTGCAAGCTGCAGTTTAGGGATTTCCCAGGACTGTGACTGTATTTGTATCTAATAGCTGTGAGTGATTTTTTATTCCATGAATTTGCCCAGTGGATTTTTGAACCCTTTGATGCTTCTGGTCTCCATAACATCCTGTGGCAATTAATTCCACAATTTAATTATTCACTGTGTAAAATGTTACTTCCTCTTCTGGTTTAAAACCTGCTGCTAGATAATTTCATTAAAGGGCCCTTTGTTTTTATGTGAGACATAATGAATAAGCATTTCTGTTCCATCCATGGCTGTACATATTGCTATTATAGTCATCTCTTATCTGAAATAATTGAGTTTCTCTTTGAACAGAAGTAAAGCCACACCTGTGATCCTCTGGGTGCTTTTCACTTTATCTGGATTTTCTACTTACCATAAAAAATTGTTCTTCTATTAACAAATTAACAGACTTAAAAGCACTAAAAAGAACGATTTAAAGTACTTATGAGTATTGTGGGATTTTGAAATGGCTTATTTGGGGCACTAATGCACATTACAACTATATTTTTCTATGCTGTTCGTATAAACCTGGTTGATGGCATTTGTCTGCATCTATGTTTTTAAGTCTGACTGATGAAGGAGGCCACGCATATGCAAACTTAACTGGTAGATTAAAGAGGATGACTAGTGATCTTCAGGAATAATTAGCTAACACAGCGTTAGCAGAGGCACACATCATTATAATTGACTAGGACAGTTCTGTGCAAATCTGACTAGTAAGTCAGATTCTTCTAAGACATTGCTCAACAGGATCTCAACTGTTCTGTTAGATTTTCTCTGCCAGGAGATATCACGCACTGTTGTGTATGGGGAAGAGCCAATGCTTCTGTAAGCCTTCTCCAAGTGCATGCCATCAAATTAGTAACAGCCAGCACCAGTTTTGGTTGAAAGAAGAGGACAAGAAAGGGATTCTAAATCCTAAGGCTGCAAGGGGGGAAGCAGGGAGAGAAGAAGTGCCCAACAAACCAAATATAATCAATATGCCATGTCCAATCATGTAACATGCAACAAGTCTTACTGTTGGGTAGTGCACTTGGGACATAACAGTATAGATGTGGAGCAGAGTGGCTGGAAAGTTGCCTAGCAGAAAAAGACCTGGGGTACAGTTCGACAGCTGGCTGAACATGAGCCAGCAGTGTGCCCAGGTGGCCAAGAAGATCAGTAGCATCTTGGCCTGCATCAAAAACAGCATGGAAGCAGGACTTAGGGAAAGGTTTTGCTCATCTATACTCAGCACTGAAGAACATACCTCCAATACTGTGTTCAGTTTTGGGTTCCTCACTATGAGAATGATGATGAGTTGCCCGA